>CM033646.1:158407324-158439469 GCA_019512145.1 Engystomops pustulosus
AAACAAAGGAAGGGTGGAAGATGTATGTCCCCCCAGTCTCCTCGATCCCAATAATCATCTGTATTTATATACCAGCTGTCACCCCCCCTTCATCTGTATATTATAGAACGGGTCACCCCCCGTCCATCTGTATATTATAGACCAGCATCAACACCCTTCATGCATCGTATATCATAGACCAGTCATCACCACACCTTGCATCTGTATATCATAGAACCACTCACCCTCCCTCTTATAATCATAGACCACCAGCGTCAGCCCCCTGTATCGTGCATAGCCATAACCCAGCGTCACACCCCTCTCCATCTGTATATCATAGAACCGCGCTGCAACTCCTGGCATCTGTATAGCATAGCACCAGGTCACCCCCTCCATCCTGTTATCATAGCCATGCATCACCCACCTCTGCTCTGCATAGCAATAGACCGCGCGTCACCGTTCCTCCATCGGTAGATTATAGGACCAGCAATCAACCCTCGGGCATCTGCGATAGCAAGAGACCAACCTTCACCCCACTGCTCTTAATCCAACGCCTCCCCTGCATCTGTATATCATAGAGCCAGGTCACCCCCTCGCACTGGTAGATTCATAGACAGCTGTCAACCCGCTGCATCTGTATGATATAGACCAGCGTCACACCCTGCCATCTGTATGTCTAGACCATGCGTCACCGCAGTCACCCCCTGCATCTGTATATCATAGACCAGCGTCACCCCCTGCATCTGTGTATTATAGACCAGCGTCACCCACTAGGAAAGTGTCATAGGAAAGTGTCAGGGGACATGCAGGGGGTTGGCAGTTCCATGCAACATGAAAGGGGTATCCTGTGGTGTTATTCCCTGTGGCATGATCACCGGGAAGAGAGGGGTTACATACACATCACAGATATCAGACTCCCAAACAATCAGTCATATAAACATCAGTGCACAAGTTATAAAGTCCCTTCCTGTAGGGTTATAGTGTAATGATGTAACTGTAGTGATGTCAAGTGGGGACCAGACCATCCCTATGACCGGCCCTCCTGACCAAGAAAGAATGGGCACAGCAGAAAGCGCCTCTTGTGACCCGATGTTGAAGAGACGACTTCCAGCTCCTGACTAATTGCACCGCGCGTTACTTCTCTGTAAACACCATAATAATGGTAATTATCCGCACAGCTGGGGGGACACGGTTCTGCTTTGCTACGTTACACCCTTTCCTGCTCGGGCAGAGGAGTCGTCATGGCGGTGATGACTGTAACGTCATAGATACAACATCTGTCTCATCTCCAGGGCTAGTAACCACATCACTGGTCTGATGTGGGTCCATTTCTACAGACCACGTGATGGGACAAGTAATGAGGCAAGTGGGTAGGGGGCCACATCTATGAGAAGAGGAACAATGCGACTGGCAGAACGGTACGTGCCGCGTCCGATAAAACCTGCTACATGGCAGCCCACGTGGTGTTCACTCTGGAAGCCAAAACGAGCATGGGAAAATGGCCGCTCATTAGGCACGCCACGTGGGTTGTCCCTGGAGCGGGGAGGTTAGTGTGTTTACACGCCGGATGCACGCAGTAATATTAATGGAGGATAGAACCGCCTAAGCGCAAGGACCAGGGATCTTTCCCACAGGGTATTACTGTGAACAAATGTCGGAGGGGGCATAGTATGACACGCAGCTCCCTCTTTACAGATGAGGTAAATGGACCCATTGTCCCCCTGCCCATCCCATTCCGCATTGTTTTTAGGTAAATCCGGAGCTGGGTGGCCGGGAGAAGCTTTGTTTCCCGTTGTCATTTCTCCTTTACAGCGAGCAGGTCTCATCCGAGAGCCCGCGCACCACTCCAGCCGCCAATACCGCTGCTTCTCCCCCCTCATCCTCCTTATTTGGTCCAGTCTCCATACAATCCTGGTGGATGGCACGGTTCCCTCCCCTCCCCCACTTTCTATGTGAGCAGCGTCTCTCTGGGGGCCTTTATCCAGCCTCTGTTAATAAAATGCAAATCGCTTTATCCATCGCCCCTGAGTGCTCGGACGCCTTTGTGTCAGCTCCGCTCTCCCTGGGAATACTGATGTTTTCTCTCCATCCAGGCAGACGCAGACCCCTCCCCAGCCCCGGTATCAGTGATCGCTCTGAGCCGGGAATCCTGACAGCTGCAGAAATAGTCAGCGTAGCGCTCTCTACACGGATAACGCTGACACTTCCTCGCCCATTATCCAGGGGCGCAGCGAGAACAGCCACTGAATACCAAACCCAACCTGACCGTGCAGCATGGCCGTCATGTTAGAACCAGCCGGTGGGCCACAATCCCTCCACCATCAAACAGACTGGGTCTATTATGTCCTGGCACACATTGATTGAGGGAGATTGTGATTAGTGGGATCAGAACTTGGAGATGTTCAGGTTCGGGTAATCGCTCTATAGCACTGGCTGTTGATCTTCTACATGTGGTGGACTACTCCTCATAGCGCAGCTAAATTTTTATACAAGATTAAAAGCACAGAGAAATATAAAGGTGGCTCTGCATTACGGGTGTGACCTCTAATTTGGCTCTGCGGCCAAGGTGGAGCCTCCGTTTTGGCTCAGCAGTCTGGACCTTTCCTCTATTTATGGGGTGCTGATCTGCGTGTGATATCAGCCAAAATAGGCAACATCAGATCAAGTTTTTCACAGAAGACACGTCAAAGGCACCATAACATAAGTCTCCCTTCCACCACCAGCGTAAGACTTGAGACTTGACAAAGTTTAGACAATCAGTCGTAACATAAGAGCTTTATGCTATCAAAAGAGATCTGACCAGTCCAGGCATGGACTTCACAAGACCTCTGATGTTGTCCTGTGGTATCTGACAATACAATGTTAGCAAATGATCCCTTAAGCCCTGTAAGATGTGAGGTGCGGCCTCCATGGATCCGACTTGTTTTTGACATTCCACAGATGTTAGATCGCATTGAAATCTGGGGAATTTGAAGCCATGTCATCACCTTGAACTCTTTGTAGGGTTCCTCAGTACGTTCCTAGACAGTTTTTGTATCCTGACAGAGGCATTATCCTGTCACTGTCATGAAAGGGGTTTTCCTCTTTAGATAGCGGATAAATCCTGTAGATAGGAGATAAATGTCTGGTGGCAGTGGGATATGATCCTACCATGGGCAGAACGGGGGATTTCAAGCCCACCTCAAATACCCTATGATGCACCTCCTCGTTCTGTCAGCCAAAATCCACCTACCTCCATTGCACTATGGTGCAGTTGGGAAAGGTAGGTGCCCATTGTGATAAGGATGGATTCTATATCCTTATTTCTCTTACTATTTAAGGCTTATTTCTCTTTAAGAAATTTGTCCTGAATAAATATGTTTCATGAAGAATATGAACAGTGGTCTGATTAGATGATAAGAATAAACTTTGATCAGTTTTAAAGATTCATATTTGCTGAACTTCTGATTATTATGATGGTTTATGAGGATAAATGATAGTTTGTACCAGCTTGCCCCTGACCCTTGATCAAATAATTATATATCAATATTACTTCATCAATATTATTTTGTAGACACGTAAGCAACTTGTCGTTATGTCGCTATGAGATTATCTAATGGTTCTATGACGCTGTCCAATGAATGTAAGACAGCTTAGCAAGTAGCCGCCCTACCTTTTGAGTATATAAGACGATGTATGCTTAATAAAGTTTGAGTCTTTATCCTGAGAGCAACTCTGTGTTCTTGGTTAATTACTCTCGAGCTCGTTATCATACTGAATTTGGCTCCTCTCCAATATATTGACCGGTCTTCCTTGAGGACAAACCATGGGTTAGTTTGTGCACGCTGACCATGCAACCCCATATACAGCAATTTTTAATACCCCAATATTCTTTATAACCAGAATTAAAAGGGATTGTCCAATTTTTATTTAGGGGGTTGCCCATTTTACCCTGATACCAGCCATCACAATTCCTTTTCCTTATGCTGGCTCATTTTTCCCGCTTCCAAAACAACAACAACAGATTCCACCCCCACCGCTTGACAGGAGCCATTGTGAGAAGACAATCAATATTCTTTACTTCACTGGTTTCAATGTTATGGCTAGACAATGTATACTCCCCCACACACAGTATATATATTTGTATCTGTATATATACTCCATACCAGCAGATCAGATCTATCTCCCTGCGCTGTATATACATTTATAGCACAGGACTCCGACCCAGGAGCTGAACACAATAGAGACCTGAACAGGTTGAACAAGTTTCCCAAATACCACAACGGCTCCATTCACTGACATTTCAGGGAACAGGCGAAGATACAGACTCCATGCTTGCCAGTATATATATAGTCATATAAACACCTAAAATACAGTATAAAACAAATCCACAGATCGTACACAGTGACACTCTGAACAACAATGAGGAAAAAGATGATAACAGCATTCACCGCACCCATAGAGGATGCCAGAACACGAGCCCCGACCTCAGCACATGCCGAGCCAGCAAAACATACAAAACACTGCCTGTTCTAGAGCCTCGGCCAAGCACAGTCCACACAGCAATATGCCTGCGCGCCCTCATTATTTCCCATAGGTTGCACTATAAACCAGCCCTCGACCTTATTGTAATATCTCAGGCATCTGCTAAGTATCACCCAATATCCTGTACCACCTCATGTCCTAGATCACCTCACATCCAAGAACTCCTCTCTTGACCTGTATTATCCCTTCAACAAATATTATTTCTCCATTTCTCCTCATATAACATCTCACATGTTTGACCACCTTACACCCCCAAATCTTACCCTTCTCTGAACCAACTTACCAGTCCTGTATTGTCTCTTTTCCTGAACCACCTCACTTCCGTTCATATCATCTTGGGTCCCCTGGAATATCTGCCACAAAACACTGTGGACCACCTCACGTCTGCATGTCACCTCATGCACAGGACCACTGCACCTACCCAAGGTCATCAGAGATATTGGGCCACCTAACTTTCCTGGTATAAATTTACATTCTGGACCTCAAGTCTTCCTATATCATCATATGTCCTGATCCTCCTAACATCACAGCACCTGCCCAGTATCATCTCAATACCTCACCTGCCCATATCATCACAGATACTAGGTCACCTCAGCTGCCCTGTTTCGTGTCATATCTTGGATGACCTCTAGAGCACCCAAGACTCCCCTTTCCCAAATCATTTTAGTTCCTCAAATACAATGTCTTGATCTAAGCCACATCTGACAAGCTGGACCTCATCATCTCCACTGCGTCGTTACACATTCGGGACCACCTCAACGGCTCTGTACCACCTCTCATTTCCTCCATATCATTTGTTGTCCCTCTGTATCATGTCACATCCTGAACCACCTGAAGTCACCTCAGTTAACCCATTTCATCTCAGGTATTCACATGCCCACACATCATCTCATTGCATAGACCACATTAACTTGTTTTAAATTGTCTAGAGATCTGGACCATGCCCTTCACTTCACATCATCCTCTCCATGGATCACCTCCCTTTACCATATAAAGTCCTGGATGTCTTTAACCCCCTAATTCCTCATCTCAGATCCTGGTTCACCTCACAGCTCCATCTTCCATAAGACATCCTTTCATATTGTCTCAATTCACGGGCCACTTCCACTGCCACGTATCATCTCATGTCCAAGGCCTCCTCATCTGCCGAGTGTCATCACCAGCAATGATCGGCTTCACTTACCCCATGTGTTCTTCTTCACTGGATCACCTCCTATCCTGGACCTGTGGACCACCTTCCCTGCTCTGTTGTATTCCTTACTTGCCATATCACCTCACCTCCTGGGATCCATTATCTACCTTTTATCACCTCAGATCTTGAATCACCCCACATTTTCCATATAGTTGTCTGTCCTTGAGCACATCAATTACCCTATATAATTTCATACATAGGTCCACATCACCTTCTTTCCATGTCCCCTGTATCACCTCAAGTCCTGGAATAGCTCATGTTCCTCAGATCCTTTCACATTCTGGACCACTTTACACTTACCTGCATCATCTCTTATTGATTACTCTATATCAGCTAGGGAGGGATGATGCTAACAATGAGATGTGGGATGGGATACAACAATGAGTAGGACTGATAATCCAGCGCTATAATCTGTGGTACAATCACACCAGATTATCTCACGAGCAGCAGATTATAGGTCATGGGGCAGATTATGAATGATAAATCAGATTATAGAGAAGGCATCAGAATGAATGCTCCACATCAGTTTGAAGCATTATAGATTCTCTACAGCACCAGGTGCCATTGTTATAACTTGATCCAAACAAAGTAATGAATATAGAAGCCATACCAGATATTTCATTCTTTACCCTAAACCACCCCATGACCCATGACTGTGCCCAGACAGTGTCATGGTCCAGTTAAAGTAAGGGATGCAACTTACTGACCAGTTAAAGTTTCCTTGATGACCCCTAAGCCTATGTGAAGTCCAGCTACTTAGTTAATGTACACCGTACATAGTGTATGCATAACTTTTTAGTGTTTTTGAATACTGCACCCATCACGTCATCAACTATGGTCATATGACCTGGGAGAACGACTAAGAATTTTGCTCCGATGAGTGGAGGCCACAGACAGGTCGAGTTAACTATTCACAGGTTGGGTGTTGGCTTTGAATAATAAGAGGCTATCAGTGAGTTCTGTGAGAGTCCAGCGACACCATTCATCCCACATTACATATCCCTAAATAAGCCCCTCTTCGGAGAGTTCAGATCCACAATCCACCATGGAAGAGGTGCTTCTACTCTGTCCATCACACACCCCTGAGTCTTCTCTGTCTGCCAAGGAATGTGTTTTCTGGAGATGTCTACCCCACCCAAGGACACATCTTCAGTTCCTCCACAATCAGCACCATCCCTCAAACACTTATTCCAACGAAAAAACACACAAGACCGGCGATCATCCAGAAGCTTCTCACAGTCTCCTGCCAAGAACCAAGTTAGAGAGGACACATTCACACACTGCCGCGAGGCCGGTGGTTCATGTTCATGTCGTAGGGAGCAAGATCTAACAACATCTCCTGCTGTGGTCACAAAGTCTGCAGACCACGTTCTGGTAATGGTCCAGTCCCAGGGATGACCACCAGGAGAAACAAGGTGTGACCTGATTGACCAAGACAGGCACATACTGAAACATGTAACTGACCCATAACTAGAACGGGTCAGAACTTCATGGGTAAATTTACATCACCAGTGTGCAAAGAATTCATGAGGCGGTTCCGATAATCGCTGCCAGCGCCTTTAATCTGTCAGATTGATCTCTTACAGCTTTGTCCTGGCCACGATCTTCTCCTCACTAATCACTATCATATGAGAGAAGCTTTCTCCTCGCCGCAGCGCCAGAAAGAAACTCTTCTGGGGGCTAAATCGCAGCCTCTCCTTCCCAATCTTTCTGCACAACAAGGGTTAAACATGACACATCGGACGCAATGAAAGTTCACCTCAATCCACCTCACTGCGGAAAAACCGCACAAATTACACACGTTCAGTGGTGGATACTAAATCACAGACAATGAAATGCAGCAGCGAAAAACGAAACCCACCACCCCTCCCCTGAAAAATGGAGAACCCCCCGCTCTCTGACAATAGTGGAATGAGGCGGACAATCCGATCGGGAAATTGAAATCTTCTAGAGCAGATCTGGGGCGGATATGGCAGGCTATAAGTGCAATAGGTCGACACCCCTAGTGGTCAATGCCAGAAAACATCTGGGCAATAAGAGAATGGTGCACCGGGGAGAACGGGGGTGTCTCTAGTTTTTGAACCGATGGCAGGGTGAGGCCCCCGCTATACACAACACCCCCAAACCAACAGGAATGTCTGGAGAAACAACCGCGGAACAGTACAAGATTACAAATCACACCCGCAACTTCTCCCCAACTATTGAGTAGGTATCTAGTAGATTCGGGAAGTACTAATACCATCAAATAGACAGTGTAAACTGCTCTGCTTCAAGGAAATCTACCATCAAAATCAAGCATGGATAAACCAGGGTCACCAAGACTGTGGTAATCTACTTATATTTCTTATCCATGGCCTCCTCCCTTCTAAAATCAACTTTTGAAATTATACTAATGAGTCTAAGGGGCTACCCTTGCTCCTCTGTGATCTAGCTTTACAGACTATTACACTGTCACTCCCTCCCCCTGCTCCCTCAGCACTCAAATTACAGCAGGAAGTGCTCACTGCACAAGAGGCAGAGGGTGAGACAATGTAACAGTTAGTTAAGCCAGATCACAGAGGCTAGGGGAGCCCATCCGACACATTAGCATAATTGTAAAAGATGATTTGAGAAGAAAGGAGCCCATGGATAACAAATATAAGAAGATTACCACAGTCACGGGGCCTGGATCTAGGAGTCCCTTGATACTGTTGGTAGATTTTCTTTAATATGGTTGAAGGTGCTTATTCGTCTAGAGAAGAACTGATTTCTCAATTACCAGGACTTGGGTGTTTTGGATTTCTTGCCTTCTGCCAATTAACTCTTGGTGAAATTCTCAACATAGAGGTTCACTTACTTATCCCCACCACTCTGTGGAAGTGTACTCCAGTGCCTGATTGTTATGTCTTTTCTAGTGACTTAGGGAACCCATTACACCACACATAATTAGACATAAATGCAAGAATCCAGAAACATTTTTGGATTTTGTACGTATTGAGTGTAAGTACTGTAAACAATGTATAAAATGATGTATGTGTTGCATGAACAGGTATGAGAAAATGAAATTATCCATAGAATATTTTGTACCAGGTGAAAAACCTTTGTCTACATACACAATGAGGAGCCCAGGCTCCAGGCAGGAGGAGACACAGGTCTTCCTTTATTCTGGACCATCATTGAAGGCTAATCCTGACCTAGTCTACAATTTACATGGGTCAGCCAACCTAACACTTAGAAGCTCAACTTGGCCTCATGACCACATGGTTCTGCATACGTTGGCCCTTTCAACTTTGCCCTCTGGAACTTTCAAAATTTGGTGTTCCTAAACTTGTGCTCTAAATCATAGCACAGCCTAAGTCTACCATACAATGTAAAAATATTGGGGCACATTTACTAAAAACAGTGCAGTCTGCCTGTGTATAGCGCAGGGGGCGCCACATTCTTCTGGAGCAAGTTCTGCATGAATCTGGCGCCCCCGTTTCGACAGAGTGTTCCACTATTTTTTGGTACACCTTTAACATGGGAGCGTGCAACACAATTCCCTGCGACACATTCTGACCTTGTGCTCTAAAATACGTCAGTTTCTGACCTGGCACCCAAAAACACAGCACATACAGACCTGACACCGTAAAACACAGCACAATTACACCTGGCACCCTAAACCAAAGCACATTCAGACCTGGCACCCTAAAACGTGGCGCTTCTTCACCTAGCACTCTAAAACACAGAACTTCCCAACCTTGCACTCTAAACTATGGCACATTCAAGCATGATCCATCCCAAACCTCTTACCCAACAACATGGCATTTGTAAACCTTGCACAACTCGCACATCCCGATCTTGTGCTTAACAACATGGAGCATCCTGACCTCTCACCCACAAACATAGCCAACCCGCGACCTCGCACTCTTAAACATGGAACATCCCAACCTTGTGTTTTGGGACATGGAACATTTCGACCTCCCACCCTAAAATATGGCACATTTCGATATTGTTCTCATCCCTGTAAGTTTTTATGGAATACAAACTTACTTTACTAGTATTATTACTTATTAAGACCCAGCTTAGATCACAAGACTGACCTTCCTCACTGTACCCTTGTCATTGCGGTACAGGGGGGCCGGGGGGACATTAGGTCATACATGTGCAGGGATAGGTTACAACAGGAGTCGGTGAGAAAATTCTGTGACGCTGACAAAATTCCAACAGAAAACAACCCAAAAAGTTTGTCTTAAGCATTTCAGCAATGACAGAAGGGTCAGAGAAGAATATGTGGACTATAATTTTGAAGACCCCGGTCAGGAGAGAAGGAGCACACTCCCCCGCCGTACACATCCAATGCTGCGTATACTATGCAGAGATGAGATCCCACCCTGACTCAGACATCACACAAATATACCCCCGACCCCCCCTGGTGTCGTCATCTACCATTGTCCAAGACGGTGAGCCGTCTGGGCCTCAGAGCTAACGATCTAACAATCGTAGAGGAAGAACGCAGCAGTCACCTCTCTCCAGCCGTTAATAACGCCACGTATACGGGCATTAAATAAGACGATCCTTCACGTCTCTATAATTAAAACCAGTCGAGGCCTCGGCCTCTTTTCTCTCGCTCTGCTGGACGTTTTCCCCCCTCGCTGCTGACTACAACCTATAGACGCTGCTCCTGCCAGAACCCTGCGCTCCAAACACTGGCGGCTTCTGCCAGCGAGCGTGAGTCACAACATACACAGCCCAACACATCGGGGGCCAATACTTCTACAGGGGCCACAACTGATACAATCTTCATCATGGTGGTCTTCAGACAATACAGAACCGTGTGATCAATCACTACACAGCTCGTCTTCAGGGGTCCGGGCTGCAGCCCCTCGCCGCACAATAAAACAAAGCTGCTCCTAGGATTGTACTGAACAAAGCATCAGGCGTCTCATGGTGACAGCATCTAGTGGTGTCTGCTCTCACAATGCGGCCGGCCGGGGGGCCCCCGCACAATACAACCAGCCAGGAGGGCTCTCCCCGCACTACACACCCGATCAGGGGGCCCCAAATCAATGGGACTACAACAGAAACATAGAAGAACCCCCCCCCCCCCCCCCCCCCCCCCCCCCCCCCCCCCACCCGGGGGCCCCAAAACAAAGGAAAAAAAAAAAAAAAAAAAAACACCCCCCCCCCCCCCCCCAACTATGAAGGCAGGAGCAGAGATGTACATGCATACAAAATCAGGAGGAACATTCACTGCTGCTATATACAGCGCAGGTATGAGCCTCTCCTCTATACACAGCGCAGGTATGAACCTCTCCTCTATACACTGCACAGGTATGAACCTCTCCTCTATACACAGAGCAGGTATGAACCTCTCCTCTATGCACAGAGCAGGTATGAACCTCTCCTCTATGCACAGAGCAGGTATGAGCCTCTCCTCTATACACTGCACAGGTATGAACCTCTCCTCTATACACCACACAGGTATGAACCTCTCCTCTATACACAGAGCAGGTATGAACCTCTCCTCTATACACAGAGCAGGTATGAACCTCTCCTCTATACACCACGATGTATGAACCTCCCTCTAGTGCACGACAGTATGACCTCTCTCTATAACGACACGAGGTATTAACCTCTCCTGCATACACAGCACAGTATGAACCTCTCCTGTATAACACGAGCACAGGTATGAACCTCCTCCTCTATACACAGCAGGTATGAACCTCTCCTCTATACACAGAGCAGGTATGAACCTCTCCTCTATACTCAGCGCAGGTAGTGATCCTCATACTATACACATTAACCAGGTATGATCCTCTCCTCTATATCACAGAGCAGTATGACCTCTCCTTATACACACACCAGGGAATGAGCCTCTACTCTATACACAGCGCAGGTAAGGAGCCTCTCCTGCTATACACCGCGCAGGTATTAGCCTCTCCTCTATACACACGCACAGGTATGAACCTCTCCTCTATACACAGAGCAGTATGAGCCTCTACTCTAACGACTGCACATGTATAGCCTCTCTCTATCACCGCACGGTATGAACCTCCTCCTCATAACACAGTATGCCGAGTATGAGCCTCTACTCTATACACGCACAGGTATGATACCCTCTCCTCTGTACACTGCACAGGTATGAACCTCTCCTCTATACCAGAGCAGGTATGAACCTCTCCTCTATTACACAGAGCAGGTTAAACTCTACTCTATACACAGCGCGGTATAGGACCTCTCCTCTATACACAGCACAGGTATGAACCTCTCCTCTATACACAAAGCAGGTTTGAACCTCTCCTCTATACACAGCACAGGTATGAACCTCTCCTCTGTACACAGCACAGGTATGAACCTCTCCTCTATACACAGAGCAGGTATTAACCTCTCCTCTGTACACAGCGGCAGGTATGAACCTCTCCTCTATGCACAGCGCAGTATGAGCCTCTCCATATACACAGAGCAGTGTAAACCTCCTATTACAAGCACAGGTTTGAACCTCTCCTCTATACACAGAGCAGGTATAACCTCTCCTCTATACACCGCACAGGTATGAACCTCCTCTTTACACAGACAGGTATCAACCCTCTCTCCTCTATACACAGAGCAGGTATGAACCTCTCCTCTATACACAGAGCAGGTATGAACCTCTCCTCTATACACAGCACAGGTATGAACCTCTCCTCTATATATCGCAGAGCAGGTTGAGCCCTCCTCTATACACAGAGCAGGTATGAACCTCTCCTCTATAGCAGCATAGGTATGAACCTCCTCCTCTATACGCAGCAAGGTATGACCCTCCTGTATCCATAGAGCAGGTATGAAACCCCTCTCCTGTTTCCACTAGACAAGTATGAACCTCTCTTCTATACACAGCGGCAGGTATGAACTCTCCTCGATACAGCCGGCTCAGGTTAAATGACCTCTCCTCTGAACACAGTGCAGGAGCACCCTCTCTGTATCCATCCAATACAAATATGAACCTCCTCTCTACACTGCACGTATTGAACCTCTCCTCTAACACAGCCCAGGTATGAATGATCTCTATACACCAGCCACAGTTATGAACCTTCTCCTCTATACACAGCGCAGGTATGACGTCTCCGTGTATCCATCGCTCATGTATAGACCATTCCTCTATACACACTCGTAGGTTTATGACCTCCCTTATAGCCATAAGCAAGTTGGCCTCTCCTCTATACAATCATAGAGCAGCGTTGATCCTTTGCCTCTATACACAGCACAAGGTCGAACCTCGTCCCTCAACCAGCCATACTCCTCTATACCAGCACAGTAGGACCTCGCTGAACAACCAGTAAACTCCCTCTATACAAGCACACGGTATGAACCTCTCCTCTATACGACAGCCAAAGGTATGAACCTCTCCTCTATAACACATGCACAGGTATGCAACCCTCCGTCTATACACAGCACGGTATGAACCCTCTCCTCTATACAACGCAGTCTTCTTAACAAGCGTATGAACTTTCTCTTAACACAGCCAGTATGCAACCTCTCCCTCTTATACAAAAGCGAAGTATGAACCTCTCCTCGTATACAAGCAGAGTATGAATCTCTATACACACAAAACTCTCTCATACACACGGGTATGCTCTCCGACATGAAATAATGAGCCTCTACCTCTATACACTGCACAGGTATGAGCACCTCCTCCTCTAACAGCAGCAGTATGAACCTCTCCTTCAGACGTACTCCTCTGCACAGTGGATGGTATGAGCGTCTTCCCTCTATCAGCAGTTCGGTATAACCTCTTTCTCCTCTATACACAGTGCAGTAATGAACCCCTCTCGCCATCTATACACAGAGCAGGTATGAACTCTCCTCTATAACACAGACCAGGGTATAACCTCTCCCTCTATGCCTGGAGGTATGAGCCTCTCCTCTATACACAATGCAGGATTAACCTCTCCTGCTATACACAGTGCAGTATGAACCATCTCCTCTATACCCAGACATGTATGACCTTCACCGTCTATACACCACAGTAATGAACCACTACTCTATCACCACACACAGTGTATGACCTCTCCTCTAACAGGGCACAGGTATGAACCTCTCCTCTATGCACAGTGGAGGTAGTATCTCCTATACAGAATCCAGGTATATAGATCTTCTCTATACAAAGTGCAAGTATGAACATTCTTCTCAATACAAAGTGTAGAAGAGAAGCTCTCCGACATACACAGTGCAAGTATGAACCTCTCCTCTATACACAGAGCAGGTATGAACCACCTCTCCTCTATACACAGAGCAGGTATGAACCACCTCTCCTCTATACACAGCAGGTTGACCACTTCCTACACAGTGCATATGAAACCCCTCTCCTCTATATCACCAAGCAAGGTATGACCTATCCTCTCCTCTATACACAGAGCAGGTATGAACCACCTCTCCTCTATACACAGAGCAGGTATGAACCACCTCTCCTCTATACTGAGTTCAGTTATAGACCTGTATCCAAAGTCTCAGTGTACTGTAAAAACATGGTACAACCTCTCCTTTAAAACGAGCGCAGATTATCGTAACTGGGTCTCCTTCTTTGCACAGCACTGTTGTCGACTCTCTATTCTACACATAGTCTCAGGTTACAACTGCTGTACAAAATATGGTACCGGTATAGAATCCTCTCTTCTACACACAGTCCAGGTACATGAGGCGCTACAGACTGCTGTACAAAATATGGGTACGGTAATGAACCTCTCTTCATCCACAGCTCATGTAGGAATCTTCCTCTATCCACTGACCCCACCTTCTTTAACCGAGTAGGTAAAAGCGTATCCCTGTACACAACTATGCATGAAAATTGAACTCACACATGGGCCCTCTTCTCCATACCCCTATACTCCGCTATACCACTCTACAGTCCATTTAATGAAACTATCTTTATAGACCTTGCCAATTATACGCCTATCCCTGGAAACCGGCCATGAAAAGCCTATCCTCCGTACACACAGTGCATTTAGAGCCGATTTTCCAAAGACAGTCCATTTATGATGCCTATTCTCCATAACAAGCCCATGTATGAAACTATTCTTCATAGAAAGTACATTATGAGCCAGCCTCCGTTCAAGTGCATGGATGAGCCCTATTCTCCATAACTTCCATGTATGAGCCTATTTCTCCATAGACAGATCCATGTATAAGCACTATTCTACATGACAGTCCCTTATAGCCCATTCTCCATAGCAGTCCATGTATGAACCATTCTCATTCTCCCTATACAGTTCCTGTAGATCTATTCCCTGTCTACACAGTCCATACATAAACACCACAATTCTCCATACACATTCCCTATATGATCCTATTCTCTGTTCACCAGTCCATGTATGAGCTATTCTACCAACACAGTCCCTGTATGTGCTTATTCTCCATAGACAGGTCCCATAGTAGTGCCATATTTTCGCCATAGACACAGCACGGTATGATCCTACATTCTCCATAACAGTCCATATATGAGCCTATTCTCCAAACACAAGTCCAATGTATGATCTTATTCTCCATAGACCCTCCATGTATAGCCTATTTCCTCCATAGACAAGCCCCTGCATGACTATTCTCTGTACCGTCCACTTGTTAGCCTATTCCCATACACACCATGTTGATGCCTATTTCTCCAGACACAGCACCTACGTAATGAGCCCTATTCTTCCTAGACATCATGTCTGGGTCCTATTCTCCGTACACAGTCCATGTATGATCCTAATTCCTCCAAAGACCGTCCATGTTATAGCCTATTCTCCATACACATTCCATGTAATGAGCTATTCCCAACACAGTCCATGTATGAGCCTATTCTCTGTACACAGTCCCTGTAGACCTATTCCCCATAGACAGTCCATGTTGCTTTTTCTCTTATACAGTCCATGTATGAGCCTATTCTTCTATTCTCCGTACACCGTCCATGTATGAGCCTTTCTCCATACACAGTCCCATGTTGAGCCTATTCCCATACAAGTCCCTGTAGAGCTATTCTCCATACACAGATCCATGTTGAGCCTATTCTCCATACACAGTCATGTATGAGCCTATTCTCTTTCTCCGTACAACAGTCCCATGTATGAACCTCTCTCCATAGACAAGTCCATTATAGGCCTATTCTCTGTATACAGTCCATTACTATGAGCCTATTCTCATGCTTCGTAACATCCATTTATTACTATTCTCCCGTACCAGTCCATGGGTATGAACCTTTCTCCCATTAGACAGTCCCTGTTTCTGAAAAGGGCCTGATTCTCTGTATACATGTCCATGTAGGATGCCTATTCTCCGGCCCACAGTCCTGTATCACCTATTCTCCGTACACAGTCCATTGTATCAGCCTATCTCCGTACACATCTCATGTACAGCCTATTCTCCATACCATCCATGTATGAGCCTATCTCTGTATCACAGTCCCATGTAATGAGGCCGATTCTTCGATACACAGTCCATGTATTAGCTATTTCGCCATACAGCGCCCTTCCATGTAGGAGCCTCCTTCTTCGCCATACACTGGTTGCAGTCCCTGTATGAGGCCTATTCTCTGTATACTGTCCATGTATGAACCTATTCTTCATACTACCTATTCCGCTTTAGAGCCTATTCTCCATAGGCCAGTTCACCATATATTCAGCCTATTCTCCATAGGCAGGCCCGGTATGAGCCTATTCTCTGTACAACACTCCTTGTATGTCCAGCACTCTTTCTCTGTACACCAGTCACCTTAATTTCATGAGCCTATTCGTGGCGCCATACATCAGTCCCTGTATGAGCCTATTCGCCACTTACACAGTCCATTTTATTTCAGCTATTCTTCTCTCTCTTCACCCTGGCGTCAAGTCATTCCCATGGGTAGCTCGTCAGGGACCGACCCTTCGGTGGGGAGGGTGGGGCTCGCCTGATGCGTGTCCTGTCCGTCAGTTGCGCGCGCGCAGGTGTCACCGACCGCCCTCTTCTCTGTATACCCATTCCTCTCGGATCATTACGTCTTTTTTTCCTCGTTGCGCGCTATCCCTTTTGTGCGTTCTACTCCTCCCCTTGTTATTTTAGTCAGCCGTGTCATTCCACGCGAGTTCCCATTGCTTGTCCCCCCAGCTCTATCTCCATATAGTCCATGTATAATGAGTCCTGCGTCTCGACGGGCGTTCTGATCGGGCGACTTTCGTTCTTCACCTCGCTGTCCCCAACTGCTTCACGGCCCCCACCTGCGTCCTAATTGACGACCTCTCGCTTCTCGCCTCCATCCCCGTCTGCAGGAGCACGGAGTGCGCGCCCGCGTGGGACTCGAGGTACTGGCACGAGTGCCTCGGCCAGGCTATGCAGCCAATTCCGTCCCCATACACAGTCAGTAGGAGCCTTTCTCGGCACACAGTCCATGTATCATGCCCTCTTCTTCTCCGCACTCAGTCCATGTATGAGCCTATTCGCTGTACCATCCCTGTATAGCCTATGCTCGCATCATACAGTCGTGATGAGCCATTCTCTGTACACAGTCCATGTATGAGCCTAGTCTCCATACACAGTCCATGTATGAGCCTATTTCCCATATACAGTCGAGGTAGGAAGCCTATTTGCTGTACACAGTCCATGTATGAGCCGATGCTCCATACATCAGTCCTGTATGCGCCTATTCCCGTACACGAGCCATGTTGAGCTAGTCTCTCCATACACAGTCCCTGTATGAGCCTATTCTCCATACACATCCCATGTATGAGCCTATTCTCTGTTATACAGCCTGTATGAAGCCTCTTCTCCATAGAGGGCCACTTGCCTCTGGATGAATCTCCATGCTCCGCTACTTGTATGGTCGGGTCTTCATCAGATCCGGAGCCCCCTTCCCCCAGGTTGAGTCTATCGGCCACTTCCCCTCCCAATCCCGGCCAGGGGCAGCAGCAGCACACGATGATCCAGCATGAGAGCCATGCCCAAGCTGGGTGCGGGGCGGCGCTCACATCCGTGCGGGTGGCCCCGGGAAGCGCACATGCAGTGGCCCGGTGAACAGCAGGCGCGCCGACAAATGAGACTCGGGAGAGGTGAACACTTAACATAACCCCGGGAGGAGCGTACCACTCTGCGGTGCCAGCGCGGTGGACACGGCGGAGCCCGCACAACTACACACCCACTGATTCTCACTCTCTTAGCCCCCGCTCACCGACATACAAAAATAATTGAAAAATTGTACCGAGGTCTCTCCTTCCTTTTAAAAACTTTTACACCCGTTATAGCCAACACACAGAACGGCGCCCCCTCCCCGAGAATGACTCGTCCCGACCTGTCTATCAAGCGAGAAAGCTAGATTGTAGCTACAATATTGTCCCCAAATCCCGGGAATAGGAACCATGGAACAGCATCTCCTCTATATCCTACACTACAGGGGATGTACTCTATAGAGAGAGATAATAGCACACCCCCTAAACTACACTGTAGGGGAGCCCCCTGTAAGAGAGATATAATAGCACCCCTATATCCTACAACGCTGCAGGGGGATGTACCCTTTTAGACAGAGATAGCAACCCCCTATATCCTACACCTGCAGGGATGTCACCCTAGAGAAAGAGATATATGCACCCCTATATCCTACACTCAGGGGATGTACCCTATAAGAGAGATAATAGCACCCCTAATATCCTCACTGCATGGGATGTACCCTATAGAAGATATTAGCACCCCTCTATCCTACACTGCAGGGATGTACCCCTTAGAGAGATAATAGCACCATATCCTACACTGCAGGGGATGTACCTATAGAGAGATAATAGCACCCTATATCACACACTGCAGGGGATGTACCCTATAGAGAGAGATAATAGCACCCCTATATCACACACTGTAGGGGATGTTACCCTACTAGAGAGAGATTTCCACCCCTATATCCTCAGCTTGCAGGGGATATCACCCTATAGAGAGAGCTAATAGCACCCTCTATCCTTACAATGTCAGAGGATGCCGCCCTACTAGATAGAGATATAGCACCCTATATCACACACTGCAGGGATGAGCCCTAAGATGAGAGAAAAAGAATATTACCCCTATATCACACACTCAGGGGTTACTGAAGTAATGCCCTAAGCAGAGACTTTGAGAGAGTAAATAGCCCCCCTATATCCTACAGCTGGGGATGTACCCTATAGAGAGATACTAGGAACCCCCTATATTCCCTACACGCAGGGATTGTAACCTAAGGAGATACTAGCTATCCCCTATATCCTACACTGCAGGGGATGTACCCTATAGAGAGAGATAACAGCACCCCTATAGCCTACACTGCAGGGGATGTACCCTATAGAGAGATATTAGCACCCCTATATCCTACTGTGCAGGGGATGTACACTATAGAGAAAGATAATAGCACCCCTATATCATACACTGCAGGGGGTGTACCCTATAGAGAGAGATAATAGCACCCCCTGATATTCCTACCTGGCATGGGATGACCCCTAAGAGAGATAATATCACCCCTATATCCTACACTACAGGGATGTACCATATAGAGATATACTGCAAGGGTTCTACCCTATAGAGAGATAGCAGTACCCTTATATCATACACTGCAGGGGGTGTACCCTATAGAGAGAGATAATAGCACCCCTATATCCTACTGGGCATGGGGATGTACCCTATAGAGAGAGATAATATCACCCCTATATCCTACACTCATAGCTCACGTCTAATCAGAACCTTCCCACCTTCGCACTCGAAACTTTATGGTACATATACCAAGCCAGGATCCTCCGGCAAACCATCTCTAATACCCTAAGGCCAACTTGGCTGTTCTGTAAACCTTTTGCTCATCCCACCCTACGCAAGCATCCCGGACTTGTGCTACCTACATGAGGCCAATCCTGACCTCCAATCACCCCAAACACATAGCAACCCGCGACCCAACGATCCGCACTCTAAACATGGACCATCCCACCTTGTTGTTTTGGGACATGAACATTCGACCGGTCCCACCCTAAAATATGGCACATGTTCGATATTGGTTCTCACGCCTGTAAGTTTTTATGATACAAACTTACTTAACTAGATTTTACTTATTAAGACCCAGCTTAGATCCAGACTGGACCTTCCGTCACTGTTAACCCTTGCATTAGCGTATCAGGGGCCGCGGGGGACATTAGGTCATCTATGTGCAAGTGAATGTTACAACAGGGTCATCGGGTGAGAAATTCTGTGACGCTGACACAATTCAGCAACAGAAAAACCAAATAGTTGTGGTCTTAAGCATTCTTCAGTCATGACAGAAGGGTCAGAGAAGATATGGTGGACTAAATTTTGAAGACCTCCGTCATGGAGAGAAGGAGCACAGCTCCCCCGGGGTCCCCCGCGGTACCATCCAAGCTGCGATACTAACTATGCAGAATGAGATCCCGACCCTACTCAGAGTCACACAAATATCCCCAACCGCACCCCCCGACCCCCCCTGGTGTCGTCATCTACCATTGTCCAAGACGGTAGCCCGTCGGGCCTCAGAGCTAACGATCTAACAATCGTAGGAAGAACGCAGCAGTCCACCTCTCTCCACCGTTAATAACGCCACGTATACGGGCTTAAATAGACTATCCTTCACGTCTCTATAATTAAACCATCGAGGCCTCGCCTTCTTTTCTCTGCGGCTCTGCTGGACGTTTTCCCCCCCTCGCTGCTGACTAAAACCTATAGACGCTGCTTCTGCCAGAACCCTCGCTCCAAAACTGGCGGCTTCTTGCCAGCGAGCTGAGTCACAACATACACAGCCCAACACATCGGGGGCCAATACTTCTACAGGGGCCACAACTGATACAATCTTCATCATGGTGGTCTCAGACAAATACAGAACCGTGTGATCAATCAACTACACAGCACGTCCTTCCCGGGTCCGGGCTGCAGCCCCTCGCCCACAATAAACAAAGCTGCTCTCCTAGGATTGTACTGAACAAAGCATCAGGCGTCTCATGGTGACAGCCATCTAGTGGTGTCCTGCCTCTCACAATGGGCGGCCGGCCGGGGGGCCCCCCGCACAATACAACCAGCCAGGAGGGCTCTCCCCGCACTACCACCCTATCAGGGGCCCCCCACACAATGGGACTAACAACAGAACATAGAAGAACCCCCCCCCCCCCCCCAACTATAAGGCAGGAGCAAGATTGACATGCACTACAAATCGGAGTAACATTCACTGCTGCTATATACAGCGCAGTATGAGCCTCTCCTCTATACACAGCCGCAGATATGAACCTCTCCTCTATACACTGCACAGTATAACCTCTCCTCTATACACAGGCAGGTATGAACCCGTCCTCTATGCACAGCAGGTAATGAACCTCTCCTCTATGCACAGAGCAGTATGACCTCTCCCTATACACTGCAACAGGTATGACCTCTCCTTATACACCACCAGGTATAACCTCTCCTCTAACACAGAGCAGGTATGAACCTCTCCTCTAAACACAGAACAGGTATGAACCGCTCTCCTCTATACACAGAGCATGTATGAACCCCTCCTCTATACACCACGATGTATGAACCTCCCTCTATGCACGGAGCATGTATGAAGACCTCTCTCTATGACACGACACGAGGTATTGAACCTCTCCTCATACACAGCACAGTATGAACCTCTCCTGTATAACACAGCACGGTATGAAACCTCTTCCTCTATACAAAGCAGGTATGACCTCTCCTCTATACACAGACTCAGGTATGAACCTCTCCTCTATACCCAGCGCAGGTATGATGCCTCACTACTATACACAGAACCAGGTAGAGCCCTCTCCTCTATTATACAGAGCAGGTATGAGCCTCTTCCTTATACACACACAGGAATGAGCCTCTACTCTATACACAAGCGCAGGTATATGAGCCTCTCCTCTATACACCGCAGTATGACCTCTCCTCTATCAGCACAGGTATGACCTCTCCTCTATACACAGACAGGTATGAGCCTCTACTCTAACTCGTATACACTGCACATGTATGAGCCTCTCCTCTATACACGTCACAGGTATGGAGACCCTCTACGTAGCCTATCCTCACTCTATACACGCACAGTATGAACCTCTCCTCTGTACACTGCACAGGTATGAACCTCTCCTCTAACCACAGAGCAGGTAATGAACCTCTCCTCTATACGACAGAGCAGGTTAACTCTACTCTATACACAGCGCGGGTATGAGCCTCTCTCTATACACAAGAGGTATGAACCCTCCTCTATACACAAAGCAGGTTTGAACCTCTCCTCTATACACAGCACAGGTATGAACCTCTCCTCTGTACACAGCACAGTTGAACCCTCTCCTCTATACACGAGCATAGTATAACCTCTCCTCTGTACACAGCGCAGGTATGACCTCTCCTCTATGCACAGCGCAGGTATGAGCCTCTCCAGTATACACAGAGCAGTGTATAACCCTCCTATTACAAGCACAGGTTTGAACCATCTCCTCTATACACAGAGCAGGTATGAACCCTCTCCTCATACACGCACAGGTATGAACCTCCTCTTTAACAGACGGTATAACCCTCTCTCCTCGATACACAGAGCAGGTATGAACCCTCTCCTCTATACACAGAGGCAGAGTATGAACACTCTCCTCTATACACAGCCACCAGGTATGAACCTCTCCTCTATACGCAGAGCAGGTATGAGACCTCCTCTATACACAGAGCAGGTATGAACCTCTCCTCTTAGCACATAGGTATGAACCTCTCCTCTATACGCAGCATAGGTATGAACCTCTCCTGTATCCATAGAGCAGGTATGAACCTCTCCTGTATCCATAGAGCAAGTATGAACCTCTCTTCTATACACAGCGCAGGTATGAACCTCTCCTCTATACACAGCGCAGGTATGAACCTCTCCTCTGAACACAGTGCAGGTATGAACCTCTCCTGTATCCATAGAGCAAATATGAACCTCTCCTCTATACACTGCACAGGTATGAACCTCTCCTCTATACACAGCACAGGTATGAACTTCTCTATACACAGCACAGGTATGAACCTCTCCTCTATACACAGCGCAGGTATGAACGTCTCCTGTATCCATCGCTCAGGTATAGACCAGTCCTCTATACACAGCGTAGGTATGAACCTCTCCTGTATCCATAGAGCAAGTATGAGCCTCTCCTCTATACACTGCACAGGTATGATCCTTTCCTCTATACACAGCACAGGTATGAACCTCTCCTCTATACACAGCACAGGTATGAACCTCTCCTCTATACACAGCACAGGTATGAACCTCTCCTCTATACACAGCGCAGGTATGAACCTCTCCTCTATACAATGCACAGGTATGAACCTCTCCTCTATACACAGCACAGGTATGAACCTCTCCTCTATACAACACAGTATGAACTCTCTTCTCTCTATACACAGCACAGGTATGAACCTCTCCTCTATACAAAGCGCAGGTATGAACCTCTCCTCTATACAAAGCGCAGGTATGAACTTCTCTATACACAGCACAGGAAAGAACCTCTCCTCTATACACAGCGTAGGTATGAACCTCTCCTGTATCCATAGAGCAAGTATGAACCTCTACTCTATACACTGCACAGGTATGAGCCTCTCCTCTATACACAGCACAGGTATGAACCCCCTATAACAGCACAGGTGACCCTCCTCCTTATGCACAGTGGAGTATGAGCTCTCTCCCTCTACACAGTGCAGGTATGAACCTCTCCTCTATACACAGTGCAGACATAACCCTCTCCTCTATACACAGCCAGCAGGTATGAAACGCTCTCCTCTACACAGACTGAGGTATGAACCTCTCCCTCTATGCCTGGGTATGTCTATACACGAGGTATAACCTCTCTCCTCTATACACAGTCAGGAGATTAACCTCCTCCTCTATACACAGGCAGGTATGAAACCTCTCCTCTATACACAGACAGTATGAACCTCATCCGTCCTCTAAGACACAGCATCAGGTATGAACCACTAGTGCTCTATCACCAAGACAGGTATGCACCTCTCCTCTATCACAGGGCACATGGTATGAAACCTCTCCTCTATCACAAGGTGTAGGAATCCTCGCTATACATCTGCGGTATATACCAGATCTTCTCTATACAAGTGCGTATGAACACTCTCTCTCAAAGTGTGATAGTACATAGCTCACTCGCTAACACTGAAGTTAACCTCTCCTCTATACACAGCTAGGTATGAACCGACCTCTCCTCTATACCTATAGCAGTATGAACCCCTCTCCTCTATACACAGAGTTCTAGCGTCAATGACCTTCTCCTCATATCAGAGGTATGAACCTTCCTCTCCTCTATACTCCACAGCAGTGTATGTAACCACCTCTGCCTCTATACACAAGCAGGTATGAACCACCTCTCCTCTATACTGAGTTCATTTATCAGAACCTGTATCCAAAGTCTCAGGTACTGTAAAAACAGGTAACAATCCCTTTAAAACGAGCCAGAGTCTATCGTACACTGGGTCTCCTTCTTTGCACAGCACTGTTGTCATGACTCTCTATTCTACACATAGTACTCACGTATCACAACTGCTGTACAAAATATGAAAGTACCGAGTATAGAATCCTCCTTCTACACATAGTCCAGGTAATGAGAGCGCTACAACGCTGTACATATGGTACGGTAATGACCTTCTTCTCCAAGACATCATGTAGGAATTTCCTCTATCCCTGACACCTTCTTTCCTGTAAAACGTACCTGTACACAACTATTCATAAAATTGACTCACATCATGGCCTCCTCTTCTCACATACCCCTATACTCCGTATGATCCTACTCTAACAGTCCATGTATGACTATCTTTATAACTCCATAGACGCCATGGAAACCCCATGAAAAGCCTATTCTCCACATCACAGTGTCGATTTAAGACCATTTTCCAAAGACAGTCCATATGATGCCTATTCTCCATAACAAGCCATGTTGAAACCTATTCTCATAGATCATCCAGCCTGTTAGTGAGCCTATTCTCCATAACCACTTCCATGTATGTGCCTATTTCTCCATAGCACAGATCCATGTATAGCCTATTCTACCATGACAGTCCCTATAGCCCATTCTCCATAGACAGTCCATGTATGGAACCATCTCATTCTCCATACAGTCCTGTAATCTATTCCCTGTCTACACAGTCCATACATAAATCACCACAATTCTCCATACACATCCATATGATACCTATTCTCCACACAGTCCATGTATGAGCCTATTCTCCCAACACAGTCCCTGTATGTAGCCTATTCTCCATAGACAGGTCCTGTAGTGCCATATTTTCGCTGACACAGCCTGTATGATCCTATTCTCCATAACAGTCCATGTATGAGCCTATTCTCCAATACACAGTCCATGTATGATCCTATTCTCCATAACCTCCATGTATAGCCTATTTCCTCCTGCACCCCCATACATTCCTTACCAGTCCACTTGTTAGCCTATTTCTCTCATACACATTCCATGTTGAGCCTATTTCTCCAACACAGCCTAGTAAGAGCCTATTCTCCTAACATCCATGTATGAGCCTATTCTCCGTACACAAGTCCATGTATGACCTATTCTCCGTACACAGTCCATGTATAGCCTATTCTCCATACACATCCATGTAGAGCTATTCCCAACACAGTCCAGTATGAGCCTATTCTCTGTACACAGTCCCATGTAGACCTATTCTCGCCATAGACAGTCCATGTATAGCTTATTCTCTTATACAGTCCATGTATGAGCCTATTCTTCATTCTCCGTACACAGTCCATGTATGAGCCTATTCTCCATACACAGTCCCATGTATGAGCTATTCCATACAGTCCCTGTAGAGCTATCTTCCATACACAGTCCATGTATGAGCCTATTCTCCATACACAGTCATGTATGAGCCTAGTTCTCTCTCTCCTACTCGTATTCAACAGTCCCATGTAGTGACATCCTACTCTCCATAGACAAGTCCATTATATGCCTATTCCTCCATACAGTCCATTCTATGAGCCTATTCTCATGCTTCGTAACATCCATTTATTGACCTATTCTCCCGTACCAGTCCATGTTGAGCCTATGTATACACATCCATGTCTCATCCATTATGGACAGTCCCTGTTCTGAAGCCTATTCTCTTATTACAGTCCATGTAGGATGCCTATTCTCCCACAGTCCTGTATCATCCTATTCTCCGTAGAGCAGTCCATTGGTATCAGCCTATTCCGTCACATCCTGTACAGCCTATTCTCCATACCAGTCCATGTATGAGCCTATCTCTGTATCACAGTCCCATGTATGAGGCCATTCTTCCCCATACACAGTCCATGTATAGCTATTTCGCCCATACACGCTTCCATGTAGGACCTATTCTTCGCCATACACCAGTCCTGTATGAGCCTATTCTCTGTATACTGTCCATGTATGAAACCTATTCTTCATGTACTACCTATTCCGCTTTAGAGCCTATTCTCAACATCATGTAGGCCTATTCTCTGCACACTCCATGTCAGCCTATTCTCCATTAGGCAGACGTCCCGATGTATGAGCCTATTCTCTCTACATACAAGTCCTGATGTCAATGGCTTTCTCTGTACACCAGTCACTAATTCATGAGCCTATTCTGTCCCATACCAGTCCATGTATGAGCCTATTCGCCACTTACACAGTCCATTTTATTTCAGCTATTCTTCTCTCTCTTCACCCTGGCGTCAAGTCATTCCCATGGGTAGCTCGTCAGGGACCGACCCTTCGGTGGGGAGGGTGGGGCTCGCCTGATGCGTGTCCTGTCCGTCAGTTGCGCGCGCGCAGGTGTCACCGACCGCCCTCTTCTCTGTATACCCATTCCTCTCGGATCATTACGTCTTTTTTTCCTCGTTGCGCGCTATCCCTTTTGTGCGTTCTACTCCTCCCCTTGTTATTTTAGTCAGCCGTGTCATTCCACGCGAGTTCCCATTGCTTGTCCCCCCAGCTCTATCTCCATATAGTCCATGTATAATGAGTCCTGCGTCTCGACGGGCGTTCTGATCGGGCGACTTTCGTTCTTCACCTCGCTGTCCCCAACTGCTTCACGGCCCCCACCTGCGTCCTAATTGACGACCTCTCGCTTCTCGCCTCCATCCCCGTCTGCAGGAGCACGGAGTGCGCGCCCGCGTGGGACTCGAGGTACTGGCACGAGTGCCTCGGCCAGGCTATGCAGCCAATTCTCCCCATACACAGTCCATGTAGGGAGCCTTATCTCGGCACCCCACAGTCCATGTATCAGTGCCCTCTTCTCTCCGCACTCAGTCATGTATGAGCTATTTCTGTCTTACACAGTCTGTATAGCCTATGCTCGCATCATACAGTCGATGTATGAGCCATTCTCTGTACACAGTCCATGTATGAGCCTTCTCCATTACACAGTCCATGTATGAGCCTATTTCCCATATACAGTCGAGTGTAGAGAGCTATTCTCTGTTACACAGTCCATGTATGAGCCTCTCCGCATGCTCCATGACATCAGTTCTCTATGCGCCTATCCCGACACGCACATTGTTGAGCTAGTTCTCCATACACAGTCCCTGTAGGTGAGGCCTATTCTCCATTACACAGTCCCATGTATGAGCCTAATTCTCTGTATACAGCCTGTATGAGCCTCTTCTCCATAGAGGGCCACTTTCCTCTGGATACATCTCATGCTCCGCTTAATTGTATGGTCGGGTCTTCTCAGATGCCGGGCCCCCTCCCCACCAGGTTTTGATGGTCTATTGCGGCCACTTACCCCCCCTCCACAATCCCGGGCCAGGGGCCGCAGCAGGCACACCGAGTGATCCCGCAGAGAGCCATGCCCAGCGGGTGCGGGGCGCGCTCACAATCGTGCGGGGGCCCCGGGAGCGCAGCAATGCAGGTGGCCCGAGGTGAACAGCAGCCGCCGCCGACCATGAGACTGGAGGGGGAGAGGGAACACTGTACGAACCCCGCGGGAGGAGGTACCCAACTGCGGGCCAGCGCGGGGGACACGGCGGAGCCGCACAACTACACACCCACTGATTCCACTCTCTTAGCCCCTCGCTCACCGAATACGAAAAAATAATATGAAAAATTGTACCGAGGTCTCTCCTTCCTTTTAAAAACTTTTACAAAATACACCCGTTATAAGCCAAAAACAGCACAGAACGCCCCCTCCCGAGGAATGGACTCGTCCCGACCTGTCTATCAAGCGAGAAAGCTGAGATTGTAGCACAATGATTGTCCCAAATCCCGGGAATAGGAACCTATGGAGACAGCATCTCTCTATATCCTACACTACAGGGGATGTACTCTATAGAGAAGAATAATAGCAACCCCTAAACTACCTGTAGGGGATGCACCCTGTAGAGAGAGATAAATAGCGACCCCTATAGACTCCTACACCGCTGCAGGGGGATGTACCCTTTAGACAGAAGATAAGCAACCCCTATATCCTACACTGCAGGGATGTACCCTATAGAGAGAGATAATGCACCCCTATATCCTACACTGCAGGGGATGTACCCTATAGACGAGAGATAATAGCACCCCTAATACCTCACTGCAGGGATGTACCCTATAGAGAGATATAGCACCCCTATATCCTACACTGCAGGGATGTACCCCTAGAGAGATAATAGCACCTATATCCTACACTGCAGGGGATGTACCTATAAGAGATAATGCACCCTATCATCACAACGCAGGGGAGTACCCTAATAGAGAGAGATAATAGCACCTCCTATATCACACACTTAGGGGATGTACCCTATAGAGAGAGATAATATCACCCCTATATCCTACACTGCAGGGGATGTACCCTATAGAGAGAGATAATAGCACCCCTATATCCTACAATGCAGAGGATGCACCCTATAGAGAGAGATAATAGCACCCTATATCACACACTGCAGGGGATGTACCCTATAGAGAGAGAGAGAATATTACCCCTATATCACACACTGCAGGGGATGTACCCTATAGAGAGAGATAATAGCACCCCTATATCCTACACTGCAGGGGATGTACCTATGAGAGAGAGATATACGCAACCCCTATATCCTACACTGCAGGGGATGTACCCTATAGAGAGATACTAGCACCCCTATATCCTACACTGCAGGGGCTGTACCCTATAGAGAGAGATAATAGCACCCCTATATCCTACACTGCAGGGGATGTACCCTATAGAGAGAGATAACAGCACCCCTATATCCTACACTGCAGGGATGTACCCTATAGAGAGTATTTACGCACCCCTATATCCTACTGTGCAGGGATGTACACTATAGAGAAAGATAATAGCACCCCTATATCATACACTGCAGGGGGTGTACCCTATAGAGAGAGATAATAGCACCCCTATATCCTACTGGGCATGGGGATGTACCCTATAGAGAGAGATAATATCACCCCTATATCCTACACTACAGGGATGTACCATATAGAGATATACTGCAAGGGTTCTACCCTATAGAGAGATAGCAGTACCCTTATATCATACACTGCGAGGGGTGTACCCTTAGAGAGAGATAATAACACCCCTATATCCTACTGGGCATGGGGATGTTACCATAATGAGAGGAATAATATCAGCGCCCTATTCTTCCTACAGTCTACGTTATGTAACCATATAGAGATATACTGCAAGGGTTCTACCCTATAGAGAGATAGCAGTACCCTTATATCATACACTGCAGGGGATGTACCCTGTAAAAATAGATATCAATACCTCTATGTCATTTACTGTAGGGGATGTACCCTGTAGAAAGAGACAGCAGATCCTCTATATCATACACTGCAGGGGATGTACCCTATAGAAAGAAAAAACAGCTCCTCTATATCATATACTGCTGAGGATGTACCCTGTAGAATGAGATGGCAGCACCATATATTATACACTGCAGGGGGTGTACCCTATAGAAAGAAACAGCAGCTCCTCTTTATCATATACTGCAAGGGGTGTACCCTATAGAAAGAGATAGCAGCACCCCTAAATACTACACTGCATTGCAGGTACCCTATATAAAGAGACATCTTCACTCCTATATCCTACAATGCAGGGGATGTACCTTATAGAAAGAGCCAGCAGCACCCCTATATCATATACTGCAGGGGGTGTACCCTAAAGAAAGAGAGCCGCACCCTATATCATCTACTGCAAGGGTTGTACCCTATAGAGAGATATCAGCACCCCTATATCATACACTGCAGGGGATGTACCCTGTAAAATTAGATATCAATACCCCTATATAATTTACTGTAGGGGATGTACCCTATAGAAAGAGACAGCAGCAACCCTATATTATATACTGTAGGGGGTGTACCCTATAGAAAGAGCCAGCAGAACCCCTATATGATACACTGCAGGGGATGTACCCTATAGAAAGAGACAACAGCTCCCCTATATCATACACTGCAGGGGGTGTACCCTATAGAAAAAAAAGCAGCTTTGCTATATCATATACTGCAAGGTGTGCACCCTATACAAAGAGATAGCAGCACCCCTAAATCCTACGCTGCATTTGATGTACCCTATATAAAGAGACAGCTTCATCCCTATATCCTACACTGCAGGGGATGTACCCTATAGAGACAGCAGCTCCTCTATATCATGTAGTTCATTGGATGTACCCTATAGTGACAGCAGCACCCCATATCCTATACTGTAAGGAAAACTCCTAGGTCCTGTATGGGGCTCAGTGGTCTGCAGGAGGGAATAAGATTAGATAATACGTTATTCATCCTGCAGGAAATTATTGTATACAACCATCTCCACAAACAATACACAAATCATTACATACAATACATAACAATGTACAAACAAACAGTAAAGTCATCCCCAATGCTCAATTGGTGTCATAAACACATGGCAGATATACACAAAGTACAACCTAAAGTATCCATTGTCTAAACAAAGACTTCTCTTAGTGACCCACTAACTGCACATACACCTATGGAAAGAGACAGCATCCTTATGTCCTAATCTGCGGGGATATAACATACAGCAGCTCCTCTATATCCTACACTGCAGGCATGTACCCTATAGAAGGAGACAGCAGCTCCTCTATACCCTACACTGCAGGCATGTACCCTATAGAAGGAGACAGCAGCAGCCTATATCCTACACTGAAGGGGATGTACCTTATAGGACAGTGTCCCCCAACCAGTGGGCCGTGGCCCCGGACCGGACCATGGAGCACCTGGTCCAGGGCTGCAGCCAAACTCTATTAATTAAAAAAAAACAATACTCACCTTCCCCCTTACCCCATGGAAGTTCTGTCTAAATTCCACGCTCAGTCCGAATCAGTCGGATCGTCTAAATATCTGTCACAGCCACGAAAAGCCCAAAAACGTCGGAAAGTCAAACGAAAGTGTTTCCACGGCCCCTCAGTAAATAAGCCCCATTGCATTTGCCAGCAATAGAGCCATACATTAATGCAGAAGAGAAGACTGCTGCAGGGGAATGGAGAAGATGAGTATGATGCAGGAAAGGGGACATTTGTGTCCGCTCCAATGTCCCATTTCCTGCAGCATTAAGGGGAAAGGGGAAGGCATGTGCTACAGATGGGACAGTGGGAGGGGGGCATGCTAAAGGATAGGGGACATGGGAAGGGGGGGGCTGTCACAGAGGGGGGGCGGGGACATTTGGAACATGGGGGGGCATGCTAAAGGATAGGGGACATGGGAAGGGGGGCATGCTACAGAGGGGACATTGGAAGGGGGGCATTCTAAAGTATAGGGGACATGGGAAGGGGGGCATGCTGAAGGAGGGGACTTGGGAAGGGGGGCATGCTACAGGAGAGGGGGCATGGGAAGGGGGGCATGCTAAAGGATAGGGGACATGGAAGGGGGCATGCTAAAGGATAGGGGACATGGGAAGGGGGGAATGCTACGAAGATGAGGGGACCAATGAGGCACAGGGGGGCTGCTACAGGAGGTGGGACATGGGAAAGGGGGGCATGCTCCAGGAAGAGGGAACCTGGGAGAAGGGGGGGAATGCTAAAGGAGGGGGACATGGAGGAAGGGGTGGCAGGAGAGGACATGAAGGGGCATGCTACAAGGAGCAGTGGACATGGGAAGGGGGGCCATGCTTACAGGAATTGACTGGAAGGGGCCTACATGTGGGGGACGCACAGGGGGAGGGACCTGGGAGGAAGGGATCTACAGGAGAGGGTACTGTGAAGCGGGATGGCATTCACAGGCACGGAGGGGATGACAGGGAGAAGAGGCTATGGGAAAGGGGGCATGTACAGACAGAAGGGGACATGGGAAGGGGGGGATCATGCTAAAACAGAGATAGGGGACAATAAGGAAGGGGGGGCATGCTTACATGGAGAGTGGCATGGGTAAGCGGGGGGCATCTGCTACAGTGAGGGACCTGGAACGGGGGGCATGCTAACAGGAAGTGACATGGGAAGGGGGGCATGCAGGAGTACATAGGGCATGCTAAAGAAGGGGACATGGGAAGGGAGGGCACTCTACAGGAGTGGCATGGAAGGGGGCATGCACAGGAGAGTGGACTGAAGGGATGCTAACTGATTACGGGGACTGGGAAGTGGG
>CM033646.1:158446616-158652350 GCA_019512145.1 Engystomops pustulosus
CGGAGCGGAGGAGAGGGGGGCCACGGAGCGGAGGAGAGGGGGGCCACGGAGCGGAGGAGAGGGGGGCTACAGAGCGGAGGAGAGGGGGGCTACGGAGCGGTAGAGAGGGGGGCTATGGAGCGGAGGAGAGGGGGGCTACGGAATGGGACAGAGGGAGCAAAGCAGTGCGGAGCGGACCGGGACAGAGTAGAGCGGACAGGGAGGGAGCAGAGCGGAGCGGCCCGGGATAATTAATGCGCATGCGCGGTTTCTATGGGAGCGACTGAAACTTTCAGCGCTTCCCAAGTTACCGAGCATGCGCAAAAACTCTGCGGTTCTGTCTATGGAGCGGCGCTTAGATCCGCCGCTCGCATAGACCAAATTTTTGCGGGCAGAGGCTTACTGGCGACGGTACGCGTGCCAACAGAAACGGCTTCGCGTGCCGTCTGTGGCACGCGTGCCATAGGTTCGCCATCGCTGCACTAGAACATATAATAGATACATTACATACACTGCAGACAGGAGCTGCAGACTCTATTTACAGTTCATCGCCTTCTATTTACAAAATATTCTGCAAAACGCTGAGCTCACAGCAAGAGCAAGAGAAGTTTGCACAAGTTTGCAGAAGCTTGCAGATACTACATACAAGTGTCCCCCATGTAATTCTGCACAGTGTCTGAGGGGGATACTGTGCAGAATTACAGGGGTGCAGCTGGAGACCAGCATTGGGGGATCCCCTCCAGGAGAAGCCACTGCTAAGGAGGTCACTGGGTGCAGGGTGTCACACACCTGGGTGCTGCTGTGAGTGTTATCTTCATTCTGGGCTGTGGGAGAAGCAGAGAGGAGCTTGTAGCAGGATGACATGTAAGTGCCACAATCTAACATTGCGCCTAAACTGCGCCTAAACTGCGCCTAAACTGTGTTAAAGTAAAGTGATTAATAAGAGGCAGAAAATATACTTATCACAGATGGTTGTAGCTTGTGATAATTCTGGCAAAACAGTGCGCCCGAATTTAGGCGCAACTACTACACTTAGGCGCACAAAAGTGATAAATGTGGCCCCATGTCTTTGAAATTATAATATTGTCATGTCATGAATTATTGTTATTGAAATTTACATATATACTTTACCAGAACAAAGCTTAGTGCATAAATACAGCACCAGCATGGAATTCAATACGTACAGCACTAGAAACACAGCACCAGGACCAATTCCCGGTCCCTATGTACATACAGCTAAATGATTTTACATATGTACAAATCCCTCTAATTTAAATGTATGCAGAACCCCATAATGAATAAATACATGCAGCCCCCTTTTAATTCAAACTATGCCCCCTGTAATAAATGCAGATAGATAATGTTCTCCCTGTATTAGCCTCCCCCAGAATATAGGAAGCAAGCACACTGCAGCCCTCCCAGTATATAGGGAGCCAGCACACTGCTTCCTTTCCCCCAGTATATAAGGAGTCAGCGCACTACTCTCAGAAAAAAAAATTTGTTAAAAGTTGCCTGCTACCTGTTGTTCAATAAAGAACCATGAGTTGAGTTGTACCACCACGGGCTTCCCCATCCATTACCCAGGGACATAACTTACAGACACTCAGGGGTTGCTCCAGGGAGGACCAGTAATCAGCCTTTCCCTCCTTATTTCTTGCACACACCACCTGCTGGAGACCTCCCAGGCTGTAGGACAGCCCTCCGGTCCCCATACCAAGCACCGTGACACTAGTGTGCCTAGGCCGCAACTCCCAGCCACTCCGGTATTCTGGGCCCCGGCTGCTTCCAGGCCACCAAGATAAGGCTATGCCCCGGTGGACAGTCTTCTCCTGTCTGCAGTACACTGCAGGGCTCCAGTCCTCTCCTAAATGTCCATTCTGACACCTGGAATTAGAAGCTGTAAGAAGTAGAAGGCAGCAGACGTGTAAGATCTTGTGATGGACTGAAGTGGGGTTTCCCAGCTTTCTTATATCAACTTCATACCTAGTATAGACTGAAAATATCAGATCTTAGGGGTTTGACCCAATCATAGAAAGCTGGATGTCCTTCTTGTTCTGGCTCAGTGGCTGCTCGTATTCACTGTAGAAACACCACCAAATTTTTGATATCCAAAGTTATAAAATCTCTTGCACCCACTGATTTTATATAAATGACCCAAAGCTGAAAAATCTCTTTAAATCCCTTAGGACCACTTGTTACTCTATGGAGTATATGGAGTGTGAGCTCTTCGGACAGGCAGGAGCACTTGTTACATGATGTATATACATCCCCTGCCCCCAATTGCTTAATAAGAGTGTTGGGACAGGGGACTCGTTAATGATGGCTGCTCCATATGTCCTCCTGCCCCAGAAAGTCATCACTCATCGTCCCTCATACCCAGCGTCTGCGGCTGCACTCACAAAGAGTGAAGTGTCCTCCCAACATCTCACACGTCGAGTGACCATTTCATTTCAACACCCCCAAACTCAGCACTCATCACTAGGGCCTGAAATCTAAATGGGCCCCCAGGGACTCCCCCTCTCAATTTAATTTATCCCCTTGAATAGATGAGGTAACAGCTGCGGCAGGGAAAGAGTCTAGAGAGAAATCAGAGGAGTACCTGCAGCCCCCTATGCCTTATATTCATGATTAAAGGGGGGCTCCAACTCCTAATACATAGTGCACATACTCCTACATGGCACCAAACCTGATCTTACATGGACATATGGACCCGCCGGACCCCATTATCCATCTGTCCATTGACTGTAAGGACTTGGTGTCCTGGATTGAGGGGACATGATCACCTCCCTTTAAGCTGTCTATATAGATTTCAATTGTCTGTGAAAATGGGCCGCAAATAATTCTTCTCCAACTACTGGGGAACCAGTACCAGAACCAGAACCATCTTTTACATGTACTCCAACTCCAGGGGTGAGGACAGCTGTGGCCAGTATCTGGACGTATTGGGTTTGGCCTCCAACTTAAAGGCGTATTCCTACAAAGACAAGTTTCTTATATGTCCTCAGGATATCAAAAAAACACATTCTCTAATTCACTGTTATTAGAAAAAATGCAACATTTCACAGATATAGGTCCAACCTGTCTCTAACTGTCCTGGTGTACACAATTTCAGTTGCCCCTAGACACGACCCTGTAACTTCAGACTTGGGGTCGGGCGGCCATCATGGATGAGCTCCTGCCAGATGAGATTTCTGTGTCTTGTGCCTGTAGCCTCGCCCCCTGTAGTCCTAGCACCGGAGCTCACACTGACACAGAGACTGATTCACTTCCTGGCAGAATATTTGCAAACTACAAGGAGATAAGTGATCAGGGGGAAGGGGAGGCAGGCACATAGCTGTGAGACTGAGAACAGAGATGAGGCAATGCTGACTCTGTAATAGGCATCTAATGGATCTCGTGCATCTCTGATCCGTCTCATCTCTCTCTATGGGGGACATTAATCATAGTGGGTCTCAGCTTCGCCTGTTTTTGCGCCTGGTTTGTTCTCCTTTTTGGCTCCTGATCTATGATGTCTCTAGTTCTGCCTTAGTAAATGCCTTTTGGAATTTTCTCATGTCCGATTCATTTGCGCCAAAATTTGCGCCAAATTTATCGCAAATTATTAGATCTCATTTGTGAGCAGTAATGAAAAGAGACTGAGAAAATGTGACAGAACGTTCAGGGCTTCATCTCTGCACAAAAACTATCATTGTGATGTAACTGCAGGGACTAAAAGTTACAGAGATGTAAAAAAAAAAAAAAAAAAACAATTCTTGCTGAAATGAGTCTTTGCTTTTTTTATTACAATGTACAGGAAATGGAGTCTGATAATATTCTCAGATCTGTCCAGTCGTTACTGGAGAAATTTTCCATGTAGCATAGAAGGAATTTCCCATTTTGGAACCTAAAATGTATGTTTTTAGTAATGTAAAGTGTTTTTTTTTGGAAGTGCACTTGCTCAGAGTAGGTGCTTCTTTGCGCCTATTTTGTGCCTTTTTAGGCGCAAATTTGTGATAGATGCCGGGCAAACATCTGTATAGCAGCCGCTCACTATGTCTGATAAAGAGCAGGGACTCAAAATCACCAAGTGGTGAACTTTGCCGTGCGCCAGAAAATCCCGTCGCGTGCGCCAAAATCCCGGGGCAATTACAGGGAAAATTGGTGCAAATCGGAAATATTCGGGTAACACGTCGGGAAAACGCGAATCGGGCCCTTAGTAAATGACCCCCATTGTGTCTGCTTGGTGAGGCCCCGCCCACACCCTGGGATTTTGCACTGAGCAGCCTAGGGAGAGATAGGAGCTAAAACAGCAATAACACTGTGTAACAATGTAAAGTAAGGGGTTAAAATGATCTTTATTGTGTTAATATCACTAGGGGATTGAAATGTGAGAATTTTCTTTGGTGGGAAAACCCCTTTAAGTGTAACTTATTGTACTTAAGTGAGTCCTATTATAGCGATAGATAGATTATAGATAGACAGATAGATGTTTGATAGATATTTCATGGGGCACATTTACTTACCCGGTCCTGTTGCGATCCAGCGGCGCGTTCTCCGACAAGGATTCGGGTATTCCGGCGATTCACTAAGGTCGTGCGCCCGATGTCCACCAGGTGTCGCTGCTGCGCCGAGGTCCGCAGAGGTCCACCGGAGTTCACCATCCTATTCCTGGTGCATGTAAGTGTGTGTCAAGCGACACTTTTTTTTTTTTAAATAGCGTGATTTTTCTGAATCCGTTGGGTTTACCGACGGCCACGCCCCCGATTTCCGTCACTTGTAAGCTGGCGCCGATGCAACACAATCCGATCACGTGCGCCAAAAACCCGGGGCAATTTGGTGCAAAGCCGTAAAATACGGAAAACCTGGCGGAAAAATGCGATTCAGACCCTTAGTAAATGTGCCCCTATGTGTTTAAGAGGAGGTGCCCACACTGAAATGTTGCAGATGATATCAAGCTTCAGCTTGATATTGCAAAAAATATTTTGGAGTGCTGCCTGCTTTTCCCATTACCTAGATAGATAGATAGATAGATAGATAGATAGATAGATAGATAGACTAAAAGATAAGGCTAGCTAGATCGATAGCTAGATTAGACTAGCTCTCTCGCTCGATCGATCGATCGGCTGGATGGATGCTAGATAGATGATCTAGATCGGAGATAGATAGATAGAAGATTGGGTAGATACGATAGATAGATAGATAGATAGATAGATAGATAGATAGATAGATAGTTATGGGATATGTACATACTATAGATAGAGAGATGGGTAGATCAAAGCCTTGACACTTAAAGCCACTTAAACTTTTTTCTCTTTCTACATTGTGGAGTGCTGCATTCTTTTTGGATTAGATAGGTAGATAGATATGAGATAAATGGTGATTGATAGAAGATGGATATGAAATACATATGATAGATAAATACAAATATGTGTAAGCCCACCAATGTGAAATAAAAAAGTGGGTTACTTCATTTTTATAATTTATTTATTTGTTTTGATAGATCGATGAATGAAAGATAGATAGTAATTAGTTGATAGATTATGAGACAGGTAGTTAGACACAGATTGATAGTAATTGAAAGTCAGTTGATAGATTATGAGATAGATAGGAGATAGATAGATAGATAGATAGATAGATAGATAGATAGATAGATAGATAGATAGAAAAACAAAAACGAACGGCACTCCAAAATAGTGGAATAATTCAAGTGGTGTTTATTCCCAACGGCAGCTTGGGAATAAACACCACTTGAATTATTCCACTATTTTGGAGTGCCGTTCGTTTTTGTTTTTCTATATTTGGAAGGACGTGGCTGTCCGGTTGTAGCGTGCACCCATCCCTTATCTTATTGCAGTGCTGCTGAGGAAATCTTTTTCTTGTAGATATGAGATAGATGATAGATAGATAGATAGATAGATATGTGATGAGAGATATGAGAGATAATAGATATGAGTTAGATAAATAGATAGATAGATGTCCCCTTCTGAATTACCATGCTTTGTAAATCTGGAGGAATCTCCCACATACTGATGCTGGGAGCCCCCACATGTGCCCCATTCTCCTCTCACACTTGGGGTCTCTCGTACAGTAAATAACAGGAATCACTGGAGCGTAATAAAAAGCTGCAGCTTATAAAATTCCGGAAATACAGGAATGATAAGTTCTATGGCTCCAGAATCAGTGCGATAAGATCACGACGTCTGCGGCTCACACACTGAGAGGTCAGGGAATGGAAGGGTTAAACCCCAGACTTCTAATGTCCATGTAACTCTTTCCCCTCCGGAGGGATCATTGTATCCAGCTGCACATTGTGGAAATGTTACACTGAAATCCATTGTAATGGAAAGACCGGGGATAAGTCCAGGGAGACTCATTGAGAGACATTTATTATTAACTTTGAAATGGAAAACTAAACTAAAAGGTTTAGGACTCCGTGGACTTGCTTTTAGCTGTTCTCTTTTTGCGCCACAAATTGCGCCAAGAAACAAGTCAGAAAATTAGAAAAACCAGAAAACTTTTGGATTCACAAGCGCCGCTAGAATTTTGCGCCCAAAAATAGAACAAGTTGAGAGTATCAGAAAACAACAATACTCTGGCGCCGACACTTCATAAATTAAGGTGCAAGAGGCGCAGAAAGAATTTGAAAAAACACTGCGAGTTTGTTAAATGACCCCCAGTATATCACAGACATTAACCTACATGTTAGGAATAGACTTCTGCTCAGTAGATGGTACCGTACGTGTAAGGCTTAGATACACAGCTAAGGACATATGGTTGGACATGATAGGATTAGATATGTGAGCCACTAGACAGTATCACAAAGTATAGGATCAGATACAGCCGTTCAGTATACAGTATCCCAAAGTATAGGATCAGATACAGCCGTACAGTATACCGTATACACAAAGTATAGGAATCAGATACAGCCGTACAGTATACAGTATCAACAAAGTATAGAGATACAGCGTACAGAGCTAGAACCATACAGACGGTCATACAGCGATCAGTCAGGCACAAGTATGAGGATCAGATACAGCCCTATCATTGATACAGTGCTCCCAAGTATAGATAGATACAGCAGTACAGCCCAATTACAGGATCCTAAGTACAGTATACACCAAAGTATAGGATCGAGACAGCATCTCAGTATACAGTATCCCCAAAGTAATAGATCAGACTACAGCGTACAGTACCTACAGTTATCCAAGATAGGGATCAGACGTCAGCCGTTACAGATACAGTATCCCAAAGTATAGATCAGATACAGCCTATCAGATGTATATCAGTATCCAAAGTATCAGATCAGAGTACAGCCGTCGCACGTTACAGTATCCCAAAGTATAGATCATATACAGCGCTGACAGTATACAGTAATCCCAAATAGTCGGATAGAGCACTCATAGCAGATCAATATAGATAAATCACAGTATACGTATCCCAAAGTATAGGATCAGATAACAGCCGTACAGGATACAGTATCCAAAGTATAGGGATCAGATACAGCCGTACAGTATACAGTATCCCAAATATAGTGATCAGATACAGCGTACGACGTTACATGTATCCCCAAAGTATAGACAGATACAGCCGTTACAGTATACATGTATCCCAAAGTTATAGCATCAGATCAGCCGTCACAGTACTACAGTAGCCCAAGTATAAGGAATCATCACAGCCGTACAGATATACAGTATCCACAAGTATAGGGTCAGATACAGCCGTACAGTAGTCTAATCCAAGAGTATATACACCGTTCCAGAAGTATGCCAAAGATCAGATCAAACAGCCGTACATATACAGTATCCAAAGTATAGGATCAGTATACGCCGGACAGTATACAAGCAATATGGGAATAAGCCTCGATACACGATCCAATAGGATCAGATACAGCCGTACAGTATACAGATCCCAAAGTATAGGATCAGATACAGCCTGTCAGTAGACAGTAAATCCAAAGTATAGGAGCAGATAACAGGACGTACAGTGAACAGTATCCCAAATATCGGAATCAGATAACCGTAACATATACAGTATCCCAAAGTCTAGGGGCAGATACACAGCCTTACTAGATACCTCAGTAAGGATAACATATACCCCGGCGATATACAGTATAAGTAATAGATAGACAGGCGTACAGTATCACAGATAGGTATTCAACCGCTAAACAGTCAAAGTTAGGGATCAGATACAGCACGCTGACATAGTACAGTACACAAAGCATAGAGCAGATCAGCGTACCGTAGTACAGGATCCAAGTATCGGATCGATCAGCCGCATTCAGTAGACAGTATCCCAAAGTATATGAGCTAGATACCCCGTTCAGTAGACAGTTCCCCAAGTATAGGATCATGATACAGCCGTAACAGTATACAGTACCAAAAGTTAGGATCGATAGAATACAGGCCGTACTAGGACAGTACCCAAAGTATAGCGATCAGATACAGCGTTCAGTAGACATATCCCCAAAGTATAGAATCATATACAGCCGTCACGATAGTAACCAGTACTCCCAAGGATAGTCATACAGCCGCTCAGTATACAGTAAATCCCCAAAGTATAGGACAGATACAGCCGTTCGTTAGACATATCCCACAAGTATAGGATCAGATAGCACCCGTCAGTAGTATACAGTATCCCAAGTATAGGATCAGATACAGCCGTATCAGTAACAGTAGCCAGTATAGGATCTAGATAACTGCGTACAGTACTACTAGTATCCGGCAAGTATAGGATCAGCTACAGCCGTCAGTAAACAGTATCCAAGTATGGCTCAGATACAGCACGGTCAGTAGACAGATCCGCAAGTATAGCGGACAGATCCGATCCTACATATACCAGTATTCCCAAGTATAGGATACAGATACAGCCGTTCAGTAGACAGTAATCCCAAATAAGGATCAGATACAGCCCGTTAGTATACAGGGATCCCAAGTATAGGATGCAGATACAGCCGTTCAGGAGATAGTATTTCCCAACGTAGAGGATCAGATACAGCCGTACAGTATAACGCTCCCAAGATAGGATCAGATACAGCCGTTCAGTAGACAGTATCCCAAAGTATAGGATCAGATACAGCGGTACAGTAGACAGTATCCCAAAGTATAGGATCAGATACAGCCATACAGTATACAGTATCCCAAAGTATAGGATCAGATACAGCCGTTCAGTAGACAGTATCCCAAAGTATAGGATCAGATACAGCGGTACAGTAGACAGTATCACACATGGCAGGATAAACTACAACTAAAATGTATCACACATTGGGGTTCATTTACTAAGGGTCCAAAAGCATGCGATCGGATTGTGGCGCATCGGCACTGGCTTGCATGCGACAGAAATCGGAGGGCGTGGCCGTCAGATAACCCGACGGATTCGGACAAGCTGCAGAATTTAAAAAGCAAATTGTGTCGCAAGATCAAGCACTCACATGCACCGGGAAGAAGAAGGAGTACTCCGGCGGACCTCGGCGCAGAAGAGACGGATGCAGGAACTCGGGCGTACGAGCTACGTGAATCACGCCGGAAGACCCGAATCCTCGCCGGACAACGCACCGCGGGAGCGCGACACGACCGGGTAAGTAAATCTGCCCCATTATTTAGAATCAGATAATTGGCTCAGTAGAAGGTACCACATTTGACAGGCTTAGATACACGGATTGGAAAATAGTATCACACATAATTGGATTAGATACATCAGCTCCGCAGACAGTATCACACATGTTAGGAATAGATACGCAAGCAGACAGTGCAGTCTATATAAGGATTAGATACACGTCCCCTTGGGGTTTGGTTATTTGGGTGATGTGTATATCAGGGGCTCACAGCGCAGTTTGGATGCAGCAATTTCTCTCTTGAAGACAACACAATGGCGGGGGCTGCGTACAATACATAGAAGCTTCTGGCCGCAGAGCCGCTTTGTGCGGATGCTGAGCCATTCACAGGATAGAACATGTTTAGTGGCCCCCTGGCACGACCCCCGGCAGAGAGGTCATCATGTTAACAATGGCCCCTGCTGTCTCCATCCAGGCCCGGGCCGGGCTGCACACGCTGCCATCTACTGGACACCCGCCATTAATAAGCGGCTTCTAGATCAATCGCTGTGTGATGTGCACATAATGATGCCGTGTCTGAGGCCCCCGACTACCTACAGATCAGCCCTGGGCCCCTGGAGTGTGTTGTTATACAGAACGTACACTTATATTAACCCTTTCAAATCCAATCTCTCCAATTATCACATCATAACTATAACCTTTTTTTTTCATTATATGTATAAAGAAGTATAATGACTTGTTTTTTGTTGGATGTGTAGCATTTTTAATGGTATCTACCATGTGAACATACATATACAGTAACTTTGGTAAAAATAGCTTTAATTTTTTCCATTTGAATGCAGCAGCTGCACATGCATGACCAGTCGCTCTATCTATTTGGGGTCTCTGCAGTCAGACCCCACAGATTAAACACATTAAATTATCATTATCCTGTGGATAGTGGGTAAACACGGAATTAACATTTTAAATTGCTGCGCTACCAAAATATACTAAGGTATTATAAAGAATACAAAATAATAATAATTTATATAAAAAGTGAATTCTATATCTTAAAGTTTTTTGAAAAAAAAAGGAATGAAACTTCATAAAATGTAATTGTACATATTTTTGTCCATCTAAGAGCCTCAAAGTTGTGATGATTTGGTTGCAAACCTTTTCCACTATACAGGGAGTCCCCTACTTAAGGACACCCGACTTACAGACAACCCCTGCCCCCTGTGACCTCTGGTGAAGCTCTCTGGATGTTACTATAGTCCCAGGCTGCAATGATCAGCTGTAAAGTGTCTGTAATGAAGATAATTTTATTGATAATTCATGTTCTTATTACAGCAAAAAATTTTGAAACTCCAATTGTTCACTAAGAACAAAGCTATGGAACCTATCTTGTATGTAACTCAGGGACTGCCCGTACTTCATGATTCAAAAATTACCAAAAAATCCTTTAAATTGTTACAAATTTTAAGGAACTATACTGGCATAAGTGAATTTTCTGGTCCTGAAAAATGTTAAATAAACTCTGCACAAAGTCTGGTAGTCTGGAGGAGGGATTACATTTCCCTAATTCATGATTGAAATTTGAAGTAACTATGCTTACTGTACGGAAGAGAAATGTGTGAGCACCAAAGGTAAATGAATGGAGGTGACTGTGTTTTCTGAAGGAGAATTTGGGTCCCGAGTCATGGTGTGAACGTACTCCAATACTCAAGAGATCCTACTATATTAATAACATCCCATTACTGTTATCTGCCCTTCTTCTATTTGAGGTACCAATCCTTCTCCACTGAAAGCTCTTTCAAGCAGGAGGCAGGGAGCAATGTGCGGCTTGCCATAGGAATATATTGGATATTCTGCACCCTAGATACAGTGTTATAACTCTGCTGTTGATCATTGTAGGGAGTCACTTGTTATATTATTCCTCTATTGTCAGAATCTGACTTTTCTGCCTTCAACCATCTGCAATAAACTGATGGTTTGCGTCCTGCAGGAGCCATCACCCGGGGGTACTTGTACACGCAAATGTGTCTGTCTCCCACACATAGAATCATTACACTGCCAAATACTGTAGCACCCAGCTTTCTTTATATGAAATGTTGTGTATAACCTGACTCTATCCAAAGAAACGTCTGATATCAGATTGTCAGCTCTCTTGGTGTTATGTGGGGAAGGGGGGAGGCAGATATCAGATAGAACGGTCCATCTGTTACTGAGCACCCACCACCCTGCAGCCCAGGGGGCTCCCATTGCCCCCCATGGAGCTTCCATGGAGCTGGAAGTGGCTGCTGCCACTTTGGGGTCTTTTCCCGCTTTTCATTCCCTCTAATCCCCTGAATGGTGTTTGCTTGTTTTGGGGCTGAAGCAGCGGAGATGTCGCCTGGCAGATGGGTGAGGACAATGACTGATCCTTGAAGGATTAGGGGGATTTGCTGGATGCTCTCTGAGCCTTTTTAAAAACTTTCTTCGCTCAAAGACTATGAGAAATTCTCTCACTTTCATTCAATTGGGGGCGGCCATTTTGTGAGATGAAATGGAGGATGTGGCATTATGGGAATAGAAAATGAATGCTCCCCCCCAGTAATAGATCTTTGTGGTGGGGCATTTCAGATATTAATAGAGGTCATCTCTGTCACATTTTTGCAGCCATTTTCTGAATGACTAGGTATAGGTCACCCCTCAGCAATGCAATGTATAGATGACACATACTCTGTGCTTTGTATAGATCCCCCCTGAGCTGAGCTACGCATAAATACTTTACCTGTGTCCTAAGCTGTGCTATGTATAGATCACACATCACCTGTACTGCATATACTGTAGATCACTCTTCACCTGTCTTATCTATAGATCAGCCCTCACCTGTGCTATGTATAGATCACCCCTTAGGCTGCTTTACCATGTTCAGGTTTATTGATGCAGTATTTAAAGCCAAAATACATTTTGCAACAACTAAGGGTGCTGCTTCTTCTAGTTTTTTACTCCACTCCTAGTTTGGGATTCAAATAATGTCAGAAAACCCAACCATTACCCCTTACCTGTGGTACGTATAGATCACCCATCAACTGTGGTATGTATAGATCATGCCATACCTGTGGTACGTATAGATCACCCCTCTCCTGTGGTATATATAGATGATCATCCCACACCTGTGGTATGTATAGATCACCCCTCTCCTGTGGTATATATAGATGATCATCCCACACCTGTGGTACGTATAGATCACCCCTCTCCTGTGGTATATATAGATGATCATCAAACACCTGTGGTACGTATAGATCACCCCTCTCCTGTGGTATATATATGCAATAACCCTGCCGATGCATAGCGTAGGTAGTTGTTGCGAATAGTGTCCTCTCCATGTTAGGATCTGTCTATGGAGACTGATCCCCTCTCTAGGAGCTCTCCGAAAGTTGGATACTGTGTAATTGCAGCTGGGACCACTGCCTGGGAGGGCAAGAGTTAACATTTCTATTGACCAGCACCCTGTCCACCTCTGTGATCCAGGCCAGCTATCAGCCCAGCATCAGCAGAGGTGACAGGGGTGCAATGTCTTGAATCTGGCCTGGAATCACAGAGGTGGACAGGGCGTGGTCGATAGCTGGTCGCCGGATCACAGCGTGGACAGTTGTCTGGACGATAGCTGGCCTGATCACAGAGAGGACAGGGTGCTGGTCTGATAGCTGGCCGGATCACGAGTGACAGGGTGCTGGGCTGTATAGCCTGGGCGCTGGATCACAGAGGTGGGCACAGGTTGCTGGTGCTTGATATTGGCCTGGATCGGCAGAGGTGACGGGTGCGCTGATGTCTGTGGATCAAGCTTGGCAGCTGGATCGACATAGATGGCCGACAGCGGTGACTGGTGGGTCTGATAGCTTGCCTGGATCACAGAGTTACATGGTGTGTGTTCTGATAGCTACGCTCCTGGTCGGAGGTGCAGGTGCGGGGATAGTGTGCACAGGTTGGCTAGGTTCTTATAGCTGTCCTGGATCACAGATGTTGGAACATGGATCGTGGCTGATATCTGGCTGGATCACAGTAGTGACGGGTGCTGGCTGATAGCTGGCCTGGATCCAGAGTGCTTACAGGGTGCTGCTGTAGGCCTGGATCACGTTCGTGTGTCTCTAAGTGCGGATCACAGAGTGACAGGGTGCTGGGGTCTGATAGCTGGCGCCTGGATCAGCAGGGTGTTACAGGGTGTGGCTGGTCATAGAAATGTTACATCTTTGCCCTCTACCAGGCAGTGGTCACCAGCTGCAATTAAGCACAGTATCCAAGCTTTCGAGAGCTCTAAGAGAAGGGATCTATTCATCTATACAGATCCATAACATGGCGAGGACACTATTCGCACAGAGCCTACTTTACCAACCCCTACGCTATGTGTGCTATGCGTCAGGGGTTATTGGCATATATAGTACCAGCAGTAGGGGTGGATCTATACTACCACAGGTGTTGATGATCATCTATATATAATACCACAGGATAGGGTGATTTCTATATACGTAGGCCACATGTTTGTGAGATGATCATCTATATATAACTGGGTCACAGGAGAGGGGTGATCTATAGCTACAGCAGGTGTTTGATGATATTCATCTATATACTCGATTCATAGGAGGGTGGTATCTTACGTAACACAGTATATGGCATGATCTACTACATACCACAGTTTATGGTGATCTATCGTACATGGCACAGTAAGGGTACTGGTTGGTTTCGGAACATTATTTGAATCCAAACTAGGAGTGGTAGTATAAACTAGAAGAAGGGCACATCCCCTTAGTTTGTTGCAAAATGTATTTGCTTAAACTGTCTAATCAAAAACGCTGGACTGGTAAATGCAAGCCTAAGGGGTGATCTAGATCTCATATGTCACAGGTGAGGGCTGATCTGTCTATATCAGCAGGTGAAGAGTGATCTACAGCAGTATCTGCCGTACAGGTGATGTGGTGTGATCTTATACATAGGCACAGCTTAGGACACAGGTAATATTTCTGCTAGCTCAGGCTCAGGGCGGGATCTATACAGCCCAGAGTATGTTCCTGCTAAGCATTGCATTGCTTGAGGTGACCTATACTTAGTCATATCAGGAAAATGGCTGCAAAATGTGACAGAGATGACCTGCTATTAATATCTGAAAGTGCCCGCACTGCACAAGATCTATTACTGGGGGAAGTCATTCATTTTCTATCCGCAGCAATGCACATCCTCCATTATCATGGCTCTCACAAATGCCAACGCCTAACCCCGCCAGGCGCCCCTAAATTGAATGAAAGTGAGAGAATTTCTCATATTCTTATGGAGCGAAGAAGTTTTAAAAGGCCATAAGCATTTCAGCTAATCCCTCTAATGCCTTCAGGGATCAGTCATTTCTCAACAAACCATCTGCCAGGCGACATCAAATCCGCTGCGTCAGCCCTCAACAAGCATACACCATTCAGTGGATTAGCGGAATGAAAAGCGTGGGAAAGACCTCAAAGTGGCTAGCAGTCCACATTCCAGCTCCATGAGCTCGCATGGGGGGCAATGTGGGAGCCCCCTGGCTGCAGGTGGTGGTTCGCTCAGTAATCAGCTGACCGTTCCTAAATCGTGTATATCTGCCTCCCCCCTTCCCCATAAATAACACCAAGAGGGGCTGTAGCAATCTGATATGCGAGACGTTTCTTTGGATAGAGTCAGGTTATGAAAGCCACATTCATATAAAGAACGCTGTGGTGGCAGTAACAGTATTTGGGCTAGTGTAATGATTCTATGTGTGGGAGACGAGCCCATTTGGCGTGTACAAGTACTCATACCCCCCGGGTGATGGCTCTGCGTAAGGCCGCAAACATCAGTTTAATTGCAGTAATGGTTGAAGGCAGTAAAACGTCAGATTCTGACAATATAGGAATGATTAACAGTGACTTCGCTACAATGAATAACAGCAGAGTTATATACATGTATCTAGGGGCATAATACAATATATTCGCTATGGCAAGTTCGCTGCACATTGCTCCCTGACCTCCTGCTTGAAAGAGCTTCCTGTGAGAAGGATTGGTAGCCAGAATCAAACACTTATATCGTCATACACCGCACAACTGCCCCTAGTTTCATAGACTAAAATGACTTTCATATGATAGAATGTAAGGGCGTAGATAAGCAGTATGGGATGTTATATAATATGATGTATGATCTCGTGATATTGTATAGTGCTTTCACGGACACAAACGTGCATGTACCGGATCCCAACTTCCCTTCAGAAAACATCAGTCACCTCCTGATTCATTTACGTCTTTGTGTTGCTCCCACTATTCTCTTACTGGCGTACAGTAAGGCATAAGTTACTACTCTACTTCAAATTTCCAATCCCTGAATAGGGAATGTTAACTGCCCGCCGCCAGACTACAGACTTGGGCAGATTGATTAACATTTTCAGGGACGCAGAAAATTCACTTATGCAGATAGTTCTTAGAAATTGAAGCATTTAAAAGGATTTTTTGTAATTTTGAATCATGAGACGGGCAGTCGCCTGAGTTACATACCAGATAGAGGTATCGCATAGCTTTGGCGTAGTGAACAATTGGAAGTTATCAAATGTTTTGGGCTGTAATACAGAAGCATTGAATTATCAATCATAATTATCTGTTTCTTCAACGACTTTACAGGCTGATCTTGCAGCCTGGGACTATAGTACATCCAGAGAGCTTCAAGCCAGAGGGTCAGCAGGGGGTGCGGGGTTGTCTGTAAGTCGGTGTCTCATTAAGTAGGGACTCCATTACTAGTGGAAAAGGTGTTGCTTAACCAATCATCACAACGTTGAGGCTCTTAATGGACTAAAAATATGGAACAATTACATGTTTTTATGAAGGTTTCGATCGCTTTTTTCAAAAAACTTAAAGATTAGATTGACTTTTTATATAAATTATATTATTTTGTATTCTTATAATACCTTAGTGACCTATTTTGTACGCAGCAATTTAAAGTAATGGTTAATTCCGTGTTACGCACTATCCACCATGATAATGATAATTAATAGTGTTTAATCTGTGGGGTCTGACGTGGCAGAGACCTCAAATAGATAGATGCGATCGGGTCATGCATGGCAGGCTGCGGTGCATTGCCAAAATGGACAAAAATTAAGCATGATTTTTTCGATAATACCAAAATACTGTATTATGTATGTTCCTGGTTAGATACGCATTAAAAATGCACCATCCTAACAAAAACAAGTCATTATACTTCTTTTACATTAATGAACAAAAGGTATAGTTATGATGTGATAATTGGAGAGATTGGATTTGAAATAGGGTTAATATAATTTTACGTTCTATAGAACACACACGTCCAGGATCAGGGGCTCCCCCCGGCGCTTTCAGGGTCTGATCTGTCGTGACGGGGCCTCAGATCACGGCATCATTATGTGCACATGCGACACAATCCTGGCGATTGATCTAGAAGCCGGCTTATTATGGCGGGTGTCCAGTGAGATGCAGGGGTGTTGGTGCAGGCCCGGCCCGGCCTGATGGAGACGCTAGGGGTCCATTGTTTAACATGAATGACCTCTCTGCGGGGGTCGTGCCAGGGGGCCTTACGTTAAACATAGTTCTATCCTAGTGAATGGCTCATCAATCTCGCAGCAAAGATGGCTCTGGCAGGCCAGAAGCTTCTATGTATTGTAGGCTCATGGTCGCGCGCGCCGCCGGCCATTGTGTGCTTCACGAGAGAAATTGCTGCAATCCGCTAAACTGTGGCGCTGTTTAGTTCCCCTGAGATACAACTCACCCAAATAACAAAACCCAAGGGACGTGTATCTTAATGCCTTATATAAGACTGCTACTGTCTGGCTGCGTAATTCTATCCAGGCCAGCTATCAGCCCAGCACCCTGTCCACCTCTGTGATCCAGGACAGCTATCAGACCAGCACCCTGTCCATCTCTGTGATCCAGGCCAGCTATCAGACCACCACCCTGTGCACCTCTGTGATCCAGGCCAGCTATCAGCCCAGCACCCTGTCCATCTCTGTGATCCAGGCCAGCTATCAGACCAGCACCCTGTCCATCTCTGTGATCCAGGCCAGATATAAGACCAGCACCCTGTGCACCTCTGTGATCCAGGCCAGCTATCAGCCCAGCACCCTGTCCACCTCTGTGATCCAGGCCAGCTATCAGACCAGCATCCTGTCCACCGCTGTGATCCGGGCCAGCTATCAGACCACGCCCTGTCCACCTCTGTGATCCAGGCCAGCTATCAGCCCAGCACCCTGTCCACCTCTGTGATCCAGGCCAGCTATCAGCCCAGCACCCTGTCCACCTCTGTGATCCAGGCCAGCTATCAGCCCAGCACCCTGTCCACCTCTGTGATCCAGGCCAGATATCAGACCAACATTCCTCAGATCCAGTTTCACAGTAAATAAAGGATGAGGAAGGTTTAATATTTCATGGAGGCAATTTGTATCTTTTTATTTTGGTCTGCGGAGGATTCGTAGAATAAGCCTCGGGTCTTGATGCTACCGGGATCTTGGTAAGAAGAAGACATCATTCCATAAGCCAAGGCTTCTTGTAGGAGAAAGTGTTGTCTGCTCGAGGAAGGGAAAGCTGGCAACAAACAGAGCGTAAGGATCTGGGCCTGACAGCAAGGAATTCTGGGTAGTTATGGCTGAAGATCAACATAGACTATCCTCTCTATTCCCAAGATATCCCCATAGCAACCTGCAGTCACCCCCTCCTTGTCCTCCTGACTGTGGTGGCAGATTGTAGGTCACAGATGGCCGTGCTACCCGACTGTCCTGATATCAAGTGTAACCTGTTCAGTGCTGGTCCTGCTGGCATGCTGGACTTCTTCCACTGCACAACAACACTCTACAAGTCTCCTCACATACTTAATACCATAAAGCATGGACCTTCCATCTAAATTAAACCTAAGACTGGTGTCCTTAGACATCTTATGTATCTTGGTAACCACAATGTGTAGAACCACAACTGCTCTATACAAGTTGTGGTGGTAGTGACCATCACTAAAACCTCTACCTACAATGGAAACCTGTAATCTTCCAAACAAGATATCTTTAAGCCAAGATGCTACAAGTATTCGTCTTCTTATATAGAGAAATGACTCTGCGTAGTACCCCAAAGTATCATGGGCCCAGATGCACCCGCTGGATCTCTTCGAGTTATGCTCTTGGTCGAGGTGATCAACATGAAGCCATGGAGCAAACATTTCGCTAGTGGATGGTAGCTCTCATGTTAAAGACAATTTACACTGATAACCTATATCATTAAAGCCAGAAAATGATGACCGGTTGATGCATGGACTCTACATAAATCCAGAAGGAGTCCCGAGGTACCTAGATCCAAATGTAAGCAGCAGATTCTTTGAGGGGCATTTATGAATTTTGTCGCAGGGTGGTGCATGAACCCTTCTATATTTTCCAATGGGATGTAAGTTTGCGGCGCAAGGGATTAATGAATTGACTGAAAGGTTTAGGACTCCCTAGACTCGCTTTTAGCTGGGCTCTTTTTGCGCCACAGCTTGCGCCAAAAAACGTTAAAAAAATAGAAGCCCCAGAAAACTGGTCGATTCATAAGTGGCACCAATATTTTGCGCCCAAACTCCAATATTGTGGCGCCAACAGTTTTCCATTTGAAAGGCGATAATAAATGACCCCCTTTAAGTTCTGGAAATTGTCCTGTGGCCTCCATGGACAAGACGTGCTTTTCACCGCATCACACAGATGTTTGTGTGGATTAACATCTAGGGATTTGGAAGCCTAGTCAATATATTGAACTCTTTGTCAATTCTGAACAATTTTCGCATAATGGAAGAATACATTATCCTTCTGAAAGAGGTCACTGTCATTAGGGAATATTGCTGTTATGGAGGGTTAGTACTCAGACCACAGAAAATTTTAGGTAGGTGACAAATTGTCTATCTTCATGAGGATGAGGTGGGGGTAAATGAGGTTTTTTTGCTATGACAGTTGATAGGGATCTAGTCTAGTCATAAAATATTGCAATATACAGGTGGTCCCCTACTTAAGAACACTCGACTTACAGACGACCCCTAGTTACAAAAAGACCTCTGGATTTTGGTAATTTAATGTACTTTAGTCCTAGGCTACAATAAACAGCTATAACAGTTATAAATGATGTGTGCAATGAAGCTTTATTATTAATCCTGGTTCTTATGACAACCCAACATTTTTAAAATACAATTGTGACAGACACCCAAAAATTTTTGGCTGGGTTTACAATTATAAAGTATACAGTTCCGACTTACATACAAATTCAACTTAAGAACAAACCTACAGACCCTATCTTGTATGTAACCCGGGGGCTGCCTGTAGTTGTATTTCAGTATATTATATGAGAGATCAGACCTCCCTGGGGTTCAAAAACTCCTGCAAATTGCTGCATTTGACACAGTTGAACGGCAGACATACATAGGGGGTCATTTACTAAGGGCCTGAAACGCTTTTTTTCGTCGGGTTTCCCAAATTTTTCTATTTTGCGTCGAATTGCCCCGGGTTTTTGGCGCACGCGATGGGATTGTGCCGCTTCGGCGCCGGCATGCATGCGACGGAAATGGGGGGGGGGGGTTGGCCGCTCGAAATCCTGACGGATTCAGGAAAATTGCGGTATTTAAAAAAAAAAGTGTTGCTTGACATGCACTTACCTGCACCAAGAAATAGAAGGTGATCTCTGGTGAACTCCAGCGGACCTCGGCGCAGCAGCGACACCTAGTGGACATCGGGCGCACGGACCTTAGTGAATCACGCCCGGATTCGAATCAGCGTCGGAGAACCCACCTCTGGATCGCGAATGTTACGGGTAAGTAAATCTGCCCCATAGTGTCTAATAGTCCATGCTAATTGGATTTTTTATGTGGGAACATGGTACATATTTTTTAATACTACAGGCGGTCCCCTACTTAAGGACACCCGACTTACAGACAACCCATAGTTACAGACAGACCCCTCTGCCTACTGTGACCTCTGGTGAAGTCTCTGGATGCTTTACTATAGTCCCAGACTGCAATGATGAGCTGTAAGGTGTCTGTAATGAAGCTTTATTGATAATTCTTGGTCCAATTACACCAAAAATTTTGAAACTCCAATTGTCACTGGGGCAAAAGAAAAAAAATTGTCTAGAACTTCCATTATAAAATATATAGTTTCGACTTACATACAAATTCAACTTAAGAACAAACCTCCAGACCCTATCTTGTATGTAACCCGGGGACTGCCTGTACTAGTAAGGGACACATATTTTAGAATTATTGTTGAATAAAATTGCATTGACTTTATTAGACTATCATCCCACAAGAGTCAACTGACATGTCCATCATTTCATTGTCTGTAGTGAGGTGTGTTGTGATGTTAAGCTGTGGCTTGCCCAGAATCTCTAGGGGGTCTATGTGGTGTGTCTTTCCCATATGAAGACACCAATACTATAAAAAATATATTATAATTGGGAATCTGTTACAGATTTTGTACTAGGCCAAGCAGCTTAATATTGCCAACAATCTTAGGTTACATCAACCCCCTCTCGTCTCGAGTCAACACTATCGACCAGCAAGGCATCAGAACTCTAAAATGGTGCAAAGACAACGCTAACACCTGTTAAACCCAAAGCTCCCATGAACATTTCTATCCTTGATTTGAAAATAAGACAACTCTGCAGACTGATCACTAACTCGAGTTTTATGGTGTGGTTCTCAAGGACAACTCTGCCCACCAGGATTACCCCAACCGTGAGGGATTGCCTCCATCAGATTTGTTGCCCAGGGGCCTCCACCACACTTTATCCAGCCCTGTAGGCAACCGTAAGGAAGCCCTGAATAGATACCACTTACTGAAATGTAACTTTATGAAGAGTTTATAAGGTGATAATGGGAATATACCAATGCTAACATTTTCTAAGACAAAGGAACCTGGAACCAGGAAACCAGGTACAGCACTCCAACAAATAAGGGGATGAGCAGAACCTGAGGAAAAGATGGACCTACAAAAGAAAAGTCACCCTGTTAGTCAAATAGGGAACTAAATCAGCATATATCACCACTTATTCCAAAAAAACCCTATAAACTTAATAAAGTAGCATGTATGTGCCGTCCCAAAGGCAAAGACATTTCATGATAAAGCTTACCTTCGGCCTGGCTACCAAGAAGATGGAAGCCGCTTTGCATTAACTGGCAGGCATCGGAAAGCAGAATCACAACGAGATGCTACAAGGAGCACAACACACCATGCTAAGTCTTAAATCTTTGTTAATCCCATCAAAGGTAGTGTATAAACTGAAACTTTCCTCCTTTGGTACAACAGCCAAAGGGGGTATTTACAAATTAGGGAAGGGAATTAAAGGGGTCATCCATTCAGCCCCGTTCCACTTTGAGAACCATGGAATGCACATCTTTGGAAACCTCATAAACTTACTGACACTATGAGAAAACTTGAAAAAAGTGAGTGGCTTTCCTGTGTGTGTGGTCAGGTCTTCCCATGGAAGGATCTTGTTGATTGTTCACTAGAGTTTTCTGTTCTACCAAACCTTGCTCTGATGGCAGTTAGGAATTGTGGATAATTGTGTCCATAGAAATAACAATGGCCATCCTTGAAGACCCAGCACATACCTACAAGCTTACTTTTATTTCTTATGTTAGCCCTGTCTTAACTTTTCTCAACCGCCATCACCATATTTGTAGATAACCTATACCCTGCAAATTTTTAACAAATCAATAGATCTTGGGATGTAAAACAACTTTGCCTATTATATTTAATAATAAATCTTTATTTATATAGCGCACACAGATTACACAATGCTGCACAAAGCACGGCGAATTGGTCCTTTTCCCCATGGGGCTCACAATCTAAACAACCTAACAGTATGTTTTGGCGTGTGGGAGGAAACTAGAGGACCCGGGGAAAGCCACACAAACACGGAGAGAACATACAAACTCTTTGCAGATGTTGACCTGGGTGGGATTAGAACCCAGGACTCCAGCGCTGTAAGGCAGAAGTGCTACCCACTCAGCCACCGTGCCACCCATATATGCAGTAGTTTATTTGCTATAGCCCTCAAATTACCTCATTACTGCAATAGCTGCTTCCTCTCCATGTGCTGATAAGCCTTATGAGACTAACAATTTGTTTCTCAGACGGTTTCATGGGAGGGGAGGAGGTCATGTGTCAGTGAATGTAGCAGGGCTGGAAGTGTACAGAGCAGTGAATGCAGATGTCTCCTGCACAGAATAGTGAGGTACAAGATCTCCCTGTTCCCTATCAGTACCTCCATCCCAGTCTGTGATTCTACAGAAGTTTCTCTGTCTGTCTCTCTGCTCTTCTCACTGCTCTCTTCCCCCACCTTGTCATTGGCAATATCAGCTCTGTGCAGATAAGCTATCAACCCTTACTGCTCACACAGCACAGACTATAGACTGCATGTAACTGGTTTACTTATGATTTCTCCCATGTATTCCATGTTCCCCGCTCCTCCATGTGATAGAGGCGGCCAGGCTGGTCATCATATACATCTTGTATGTGCACTGTGCAGTGCTCAGTGGATTTACTTGTGGGAAACTAAATGGATTTAATGCTAAATTACTTTGAGAGAGAACAAAAGGCATCATGGGATCTGCGGGCAAGCTAACTGGCCTCAGCTTGAGGGCATAGACTGACAGACATTAGTCTCCACCCACTTCACCTATGGTGAGAAAGATTTTTGTCTTTTAGAACTTTCAGAACAGAAAATGCCAGAACTTTGGTAAGAAAAGGATAACAGAAAATAATTTGGTAAAACCACGACAGATTTACAGTTACACTTTAAGGCCACCCAACACTGTGTCTGCTCGATAAAGGTGATTTTCCCATAGTGTCTCTTTTATAGAGGCAAATCCTCCCTGTGACATCTCAAAGAGATGTGAGTCTTTTCCTTGATGAAAAAGTGAGCTTTGTCATTAACTGGGCCTCAGAAATCAGTCCAATTAAGGATGCATTTCTCAGTTTGACCAGTCCACAGTCCTGCATAATCTATTTCACTGTCGAGATGTGTAGTGGCGACAATTTGTTGTATTTGAGCCTTCAACGGTATTACATATATATATATATATATATATATATATATATACAGGCAGTCCCCAGGTTACATACAAAATAGGGTCCGGAGGTTTGTTCTTAAGTTGAAATTGTATGTAAGTCGAAACTGTATATTTTATAATGGAAGTTCTAGACAAATTTTTTTCTTTTGTCCCAGTGACAATTGGAGTTTCAAAATTTTTGCTGTAATGGGACTAAGGATTATTAATAAAGCTTCATTACAGACACCTTACAGCTGATCATTGCAGCCTGGGACTAAAGTAAAGCATTCAGAGAGCTTCACCAGAGGTCAGAGGGGTCTGTCTGTAGGGGTTGTCTGTAAGTCGGGTGTCCTTAAGTAGGGGACCGCCTGTATATATATATACACCATGATAGTGTTCCTCTTTGTGAAATGGCCTTCTCATCGTTGAAGTATATACATAGTTTAGGAACAACGAGTGGGGATGCTGTGACACAGGCCAGAAGAGTTAAAGCTCCGTGGTATGAGGAGTCGGCCCTGGATATGCAGAACACTCTCTTCTATGTAGGTCTCTGGGAATGAAAGGTCTGTGCTCCAGATATTAAATTACTCATGAAATATTTGCTTCATCCCTGAGGCAACTACAGCCTCCATCATCCTCTATCAATGGACTGGAAGGGGCTCTGGACGTGCAGCTTCAGGCCACCTCCTGTCGTAGGGTCAAGCTCAACAATTTAAAGCCACAGCTTCACACGGGCAACCAGATCGCAGACACAATGAGGTCTACGCTGTGGTATCATTGTCATTCATACCTCCCACTGATCACACTATAGGCACCTCATGCTGGGATGACCAGAGCTCTGTGCCGTGTGGACACTCATTTTCCATCAGTAAATATTGGCACTTGATGGATATTGGGCACCTGCTCTTTGTCCTCGACGTAGAAGACAAAGGTAAATGAAGCAGAAGATCAGCTAATGGGATCCAGAGCGGATGTTACATCTGTCAAAGCTAGCCACCATTTTGCCTCCTTCATATTTTGGGTTTGTACTTAAAATAAATAGCTACCCATACTTTGTGGGGTCACATTTTAGACCTCTTACCCCTATATAGGTCAGTTCTTCAGGTCTATATTCTCTGTATAGGATCCCCTTACAAGACTGCATTCTCTCTGAGGGTCACCTTCTGCTTTCGGTGTGGACTTCTTTCCCATGTATTGGGTTCTGCTCTCAGGCCTTTCTCATGTGTATGAGGTCTTCTGTATCCTCCATCTTTCCTGTATATGTTCACCCAAAACCTTCTTCTGATCTGGAAGAGCTTCTGATATTCCTCCTCCATTTATTGTCTCATATATCTGATGCTATTTGTATTAAAACCGCATGTAAAGATAATTCTCATAAATATGCAGATGAGTCGTTATCCTCCCAGGAACATTTGTACTACCAGTCGGGGGGTGGCATCATTTGGGGCAAAGGGCACTTGGAGCACTTTATTTTGGAGGGGGCTCTACATTATACTATAATCAATACCTCCACCCCACCTGCTCCAAATTATACGAAAATCAATAGTACAAGCGTCTTTGAGATCTTTTCTGAGCCCCTGTGTGGTGCCCTCACTGATGTCATCGCACCGCCTGCAAACCCAGCAGGAGCTGGCCGGGAGGCAGCAGAAGGAGGACATACTGGGACGGAGGCGATGCAAAGCTGCCTTTACTATGGTCTTTTAATGAAGACAAATATACTAAATTTGTATCCTATCTTCCGTGTTGTGGGAGATCAAGAAAAGTACATTTTTAAAAAAATTTACAAAGGGAGGATTTGTATATTCATTATGGAATGATGGGCACTGGCTATGTGTAAATTATTAGATGGACCACTGTATGTATGAAAAATGTCTGGTTCTGATGCTGTATTTCTGTATGGAACTTGATTCTAGTCCTGCATTTATTGACTGTTGGTTGGTTCCAGTGCTGTATCTATTTACTGAGCTTGGTTCTGGTGCTGCATTTAAATACTGAGATTGGTTCTGGTGCTGCATTATTATACTGAGCTTGGCTCTGATGCTGAATTTATATACTGAGCTTCTCTCTGGTGCTGAATTTATGTACTGAGCTTCTCTCTGGTGCTGTATTTATGTACTGAGCTTCTCTCTGGTGCTGTATTTATGTACTGAGCTTTGCTTTGGTACTGTATTTAAGTACTAAGCTTCTCTCTGGTGCTGTATTTATGTACTGAGCTTTGCTTTGGTACTGCATTTATGTACTGAGCTTCTCTCTGGTGCTGTATTTATGTACTGAGCTTCTCTCTGGTGCGGAATTTATGTACTGAGCTTCTCTCTGGTGCGGAATTTATGTACTGAGCTTCTCTCTGGTGCTGTATCTATATACTGAGCTTGGCTCTGGTGATGTATTTATGTACTGAGCTTCGCTTTGGTGCTGTATTTATATAGCATTATTGTTTATCATTATTTTCTCTATATATTGAGCTGTTTTTATGAAACACTAATTAATAATTCAAAAGGGTGGAAAATTATTATTATGATAATTTGGAGGGAGCTCTATAAATATCTTAACTAAAATGATGGTCACTCTGGGGGGGTATTTAGTTGCCGTGATTTAGTTGTAATTGCAACTTCTCTGTCCTCTACCCCTTTTGGGCAGGGAGGGAGTGGTGTCGCCCCATGAAGTGGGCTGGTGCGGGGTGTGGCTTACCCGCACCTACGGACTGCCTATAGCCTTCAGGTGCAATTCTACATACGGTAGGAGGTACACCTGGTGTAGAAGTGCCCCTGAAGCGCAGCACTGCCCTGCCGCCTGCCGGGATTTATCAGCCTGGATTTATTGAGCCCCTGCGTATGCTAACATTAATTTGGGGGAAGCACCATATATACAGACTCAGATAGAAGGTGCTGCATATATTATACATCATCCGGAAGCATTTGAATGACTTCAGAGAGAGGGGTAACCTTGGCTTTTTCTCCTGTCAATAGTTTTTTTTTCCTTTTGTGCCATTTGTTTGCAGTCCATTTTGTGGCACAGAATCCATTTTGCAAGCAGAGAATAACATTCTCCTACATCAACAATTCCCTACATGAACACAAAATACATTTTCAAAAAATCTACTCTTAGTAAACACCTTATCTATTTTGTGCTTACATAATAAATGTGTGAATAAAAAATGATGTTGTGTTTATAGGATCATTTTTATGACACAGAAAGAAAATTGTGGACACAAAATTTATGCTGTTACACAGATATTTCATTTTGTGACACATAATATTTTTTTTTTTACATAATGGGGCACATTTACTTACCCGTCCGGATGTGTTCACCAAAAGTGCATTGTCCGATGATAATGCACTGTGCCGCAATTCACTAAGATCGTGCGCCCCAATATCCTGCATGTGTCACTTCCCTGCTCAGGTCCCCTTAGTTCACCTTCTTCTTCCCGGTGCATGTAAGTGCTTTGTCTTGCGACACATTTTGAAAGTTAAAACCTGCGCTCAGTTGGATCGTCCGATGGCACGCCCCCAGATTTGTGTCGCATGGAAGCCAGAGCAGCTGCACCAAAAAACGATTCCGTGCAACACAATCCCAGCGCAGACACCTGTTAAATACCTTTCCAAGTTGTGCAATCTCCGAAAATGCCTGATGAAAGTGAGATCCGTGACCCTTAGTAAATGAGCCCCTATGACTTTTGTATTAGTGTCTTTATAATATCTCATTTATGCCTTGGAACTGTCATTTTGTATTAGATAAATATATTCCATGTGACAAAAATGTATTCTGCATGACAACAATTTGAGGGGCACTTATTATTTTTGGCAAAGGGTGGTGCTGGAATCCTTCTATATTTTTCAGTGGGATATATATATTCCATATTTGGATATTTGGACATACAGGCGGTCCCCTACTTAAGAACACTCGACTCACATACGACCCCTAGTTACAAACAGACCTCTGGATATTGGTAATTTATTGTACTTTAGTCCTAGGCTACAATCATCAGCTGTAACAGTTACCACAGGCGTCTGTAATGAAGATTTAGTGTTAATCCTGGTTCTTATGACAATCCAACATTTTTAAAATCCAATTGTCACAGAGACCAAAAAAGTTCTGGCTGGAATTACAATGATAAAATATACAGTTCCGACTTACATACAAACTCAACTTAAGAACAAACCTACAGACCCTATCTTGTATGTAACCCGGGGACTGCCTGTATATATATATTCTGTATGACAAAAATAATATTCTGCGTGACACAAACTTATATTTTGTGCAACAAAATGACATTTTGTAGTCAACAAATTATATCTGTTGTACATTCTGTACACACAAAATAAACATAATTACATAATTATTTTTGTGCATTCTGTAAAAATGTAATTGATTTTGTGCACACAAAATGATTTGTGTGATGACAAAAGGCATTTTGTGTGACCAAATCTTACTTTTGTTAGCACAAAATACATTTTGTGTCAATTCTGTGTCCATAGTATGAATTGTGTGAACACTAAACTAATTTTGTGTCAAAGAAGACAATTTGGGGGGAATTCATTAATGTGTTGCAGGATCAAACAGTGCAGACCTTGACACCACTAGTCTAGTCCTGCGACAGATTCATCATTGTGACCCGCGTTTAGATCGTCTAAACAATATGGTGCACCCTCCTATTTTTTTTTGGTACATGGACTAATCTTCACACAGCCACGGCCACTTTTCCTGAGACCACGCCTCATTTCCCAAGGCCACACCCATTTACCGGACTAGTTGCAAAAGGGCCAGAATGGGTCTAAAAGCCTTCAAATCTTCAATAATTATTAATTAAAAACAGATTCTCTAAATGCAGTATTTTCTGCAGAAAAGTATGTTCTGCAGTGTATCATGTGCTGCAGGATAGTATGTTCTGCAGTGTAGTATATGCAGTGTTTTATAAGCAGTGTTGTATGTTGTGCAGTGTAATATGCTCTGCAGTGTAGTATGGTCTTCAGTATAGTATGTTTGTATGTATGTATGTAGGTATGTAGTGTATCATGTTCTGCAGTATAGTATGTTCTGCAGTGTAGTATGTTCTGCAGTGTATCATGTTCTGCAGTGTATCATGTTCTGCAGTGTATCATGTTCTGCAGTGTATCATGTGCTGCAGGATAACATGTTCTGCAGTGTAGTATGTTCTGCAGTGTAGTATATTCTGCAGTATAGTATGTTCTGCAGTGTAGTATGTTTTGCAGTGTATCATGTTTGTATGTATGTAGTGTAGCATGTTTTGCAGTGTAGTATGTTCTGTAGTATGTATGTAGTATAGTATGTTCTGCAGTGTAGTATGTTCTGCTGTGTAGTATGTTCCGCAGTGTAGTATGTATGCAGTATAGTATATTCTGCAGTGTAGTATGTTCCGCAGTGTAGTATGTATGCAGTGTAGTATATTCTGCAGTGTAGTATGTTCTGCAGTGTAGTATGTTTGTATGTATGTAGTGTAGTATGTTCTGAAGTATAGTATGTTCTGCAGTGTAGTATGTATGCATGTAGTGTATATATGTAGTGTAATATGTTGTAGCCAAGGGGTATTATTGTGTAGTATGAGTATACTATGTAGTTGTATATATGTAGGTAATAGTGATGTATGTTAGATGATAATGAGTTAATAGCTGTATCATATGTAGTGTATATATGTAGGTATATGTTATGTAATAGCAATGTAAGCTATATGCAGGGTGTATGTATGTAATATGTAGTGTATATTGAGTGGATTGTAGTATGTAGTGTATATATGTAGTGTAGTATGTATGTATGTATGTAGTGTTATATAGTAGGTGTAGTCTATGTTTATATATATATATGTAGTGTATATATGCAGTGTAGTATGTATGTATATATGTAGTGTATATATGTATGATGTTGTGTGTATGTATTTGTAGGTAGTGCTATATAGTGTAGTAGTATGTATGTATGTAGTGATATAGTGTGTATATGTATGATAGTGTATATGTAGTGTCTGTATATATGTAGTGTATATTATATGTAGTGTATATATGCAATGTAGGTCATGTGGTATATAGTAGTGTAGATGTATGTATGTGTATATATGTAGTGTATATATGTAGTGTATAATGTAGTGTAGTGTAGTATTATGTAGTGTATGTAGTGTAGTAGTATGTTGTATTAATGTAGTGGTATGTTTTATTATATATGTCAGTGTAGTATTTATGCAGGTAAGTATGTAGTGTATATATGTAGTGTATATATGTAGTGTAATATGTATGTAGTGTATATATGTAGTAGTGTATGCATGTATGTGTGTATATATGTAGTGTAGTATGTTATATATATATATGTAGTGTATATATGCAGTGGTATATATATGTACGTAGTGTAGTGGTGAGGGATAACAGAGTTGATATTGACTCCGTCTTGTGGACCCTCGTATCAGGAAGGGGGTGACTGAAACAAGAAGCTTTTCCATTTTTATTTTTTTTACATTTCTGCTTCTTGTTTCCCTCCTTGATTCCAACGCTGTGACGCTGCTGATCTCATTCCCCTGGATACTGGAAGTTCTGGAAGTACCATGAGTAACCTTGTGGTAAACCATCATGTAACACTACACGAGATTCTTATTTGTTATTACTCCTTTAGCATGGTACACGGTCCATAACCTCAGATACAATCCTGAACTGTGTTTGTTCTTTTCGGCATATTTGGTAAATTCCTTAAAGGAAATTTAACAAAAACAAATTGATAGAACAAAATGGTCTGAAATCTTTCTTCTCATCTCCTCTTGATGGATAATAAAGCATAATGTGCAGTAGAAGGGGCTGATGGTCTGTGAATAGTTCATGAAGAAAAGTCACCATGTTCTCAGCAAATCAAGGGACCAATACGGATGAGGGAGGGGTGACACACGGCTTCCCGTCTCTGAGGCTTGCGGTTGGGCGACACGCGTACCTCTAATGAGGCTGAGGGTGCGTTGGGCAGGGTGGTGACCAAGCGTCCCGTCTTGCGGCTGAGGGGTTGCCCGAGAGGCTTCCGGTTCTACCGCCGAGGCTGGTTATGGTCGCGGGTGACCACCGCGCCTTACAGTCTATGAGGATGATGGGGTGACACAAGAGCTTACAGTCTATGAGGATGAGGGGGTGACACAAGCCCTTACAGGCTATGAGATGGGGCATTTATATTCTGGTGAATACCTGGGGCTCATTATAATTTATAGTAACTGTATTGGGGAACAGTATATAAATATATGTGTGTTTATACACATTACTATGGTTCATTTACTGCCCATCAGTGCATGATGTGTATTTACATCTCGGGTCATAGCACTATATTCTGCAGATTTCTGTGGCTTTTATTATTCATTTTATTCTGTATAATATATTCGGTATTATTTGTGTTCTGCTCATTTTGCTGGTTGATGGTTTTCACAGATTGCAGGCTGAAGCTTCCAACAAGAATTATTCTTGCAAGATCTGTGTGTTCCCTGGCCTGTGCTGCCCCCTAGTGGTATTGCCCCATAGAGACATCCTCTCGGATCAGTCCTGTTATCTGGGGCAGTTGCTTTACATTTTTTTTCTGTGGTTGCAAAATTATCAGGCCCAGTAGTTTTGTACATAAGTAAAAAATACTGACCTTTAATAGGACCACTCAGTTGGCAACCCTATAGGTAGTTATTTCTAGGGCACTGACGTGGGGAATCTTGAATGCATTTTGCACATTGCTGATATACACTCACCGGCCACTTTATTAGGTACACCATGCTAGTAACGGGTTGGACCCCCTTTTGCCTTCAGAACTGCCTCAATTCTTTGTGGCATAGATTCAACAAGGTGCTGGAAGCTCCTCAGAGATTTTGGTCCTATTGACATGATGGCATCAACATCAGTTGCCGCAGATTTGCGGCTGCACATCCATGATGCAATCTCCCGTTCCACCAACACTCCCAAAGATGCTCTATTGGATTGAGATCTGGTGGACTGTGGAGGCCATTTTGTGTCCAGTGGCCCTCATGTGTCATGTTCAAGAAAAACCAGTCTGAGATGATTCCAGCTTTATGACATGGCGCATTTACTGGCTGAAAGTTGCCATCAATTGTTACAGGGTACTTGTGGCTCATAAAGGGATGGACATGGTCAGCAACAATACTCAGGTATGCTGTGGCGTTGCAAACGATGCTCAATGGTACCAGTGGGCCCAAAGAATGCCAGAAAATATTCCTCCCACCACCATGACACCACCACCACCAGCCTGAACCGTTGATACAAGGCAGTTGTGATCCCTGCTTTCATGTTGTGTGACGCCAAATTCTGACCCTACCACCTCAATTCGCACCAGAAATCGAGACTCATCAGACCAGGGCAACTTTTTTCCAATCTTCTACTGTCCAATTTCCGATGAGCTGTGCAACAATTGTAGCCTCAGATTCCTGTTCTTTTAGCTGAAAGGAGTGGCACCCGATTTGGTCTTCTGCTGCTGTAGCCCATCGCCTCAAATTGGACGACTGTGCGTTCAGAGATGCTCTTCTTGCCTACCTTGGTTGTAACGGGTGGCGATTTGAGTCACTGTTGCCTTTCTATCAGCTCGAACCAGTCTGCCCATTCTCCTCTGACCCTCTGGCATCACAGGCATTTCCCGCCCACAGACTGCCGCTCACTGGATGTTTTTTCTTTTTCGGACCATTCTCTGTAAACCCTAGAGATGGTTGTGCGTGAATCCAGTAGAATCAGCAGTTTCTGAAATACTCAGACCAGCCCTTACTGGCACCAACAACCATGCCACGTTCAAGGCCTCAAATCACCTTTCTTCCCCATACTGATGCTCGGTTTGAACTGCAGGAGATTGTCTTGACCATGACTACATGCCTAATGGCGCCACATGCCGCTACATGCCGCCATGTGATTGGCTGATTAGAAATTAAGTGTTAACGAGCAGTTGGACAGGTGTACCAAATAAAGTGGCCGGTGAGTGTAAATATCGTACCTCCCAACTTTTGCAGTGGCAAAAAAGCGATGAAAATGTTTGCCCTGCCCCTTTTCCCCACCCCTACACAGTATATTTTCCCCCTTTGTGCCCCCGACATCTCTCCCTCACATTGTGTATCACTAATTATCCCCCCAGAATCCTTCCACCTTATGTCATCCGACCAGCACCTCCCTCTTACATTATCAACCCAGCACTTCCCCCGCAACTCATGTTATCCCCCCAGCACCCCCACACCTCAGGTTATCCCCCCAGCACCCCACACTGTCATGTTATTCCCCCAGCACCCCCACACCTCATGTTATTCCCCCAGCACCCCACACCTCATGTTATTCCCCAAGCGCCCCCACACCTCATGTTATTCCCCAGCACCCCCACACCTCATTATTCCTCCCAGCAATTCCCCCGCACCTCATGTTATCCCCCCGCACCCCACACCTCATGTTATCCCCCCAGCACCCCCCCCTCATGTTATTTTCCAGCACTCTCCCCCGCACCTCATGTTATCCCCCCAGCCCCCCCACACCTCATGTTATTCCCCCAGCACACCCACACCTCATGTTATTCCTCCCAGCACTTCCCCCGCACCTCATGTTATACCCCCCCAGCACCCCCCACACCTCATGTTATTCCTCCAGCACCCCCACACCTCATGTTATTCCCCAGCACCCACCCCCACACCTCATTTTATTCCCCACAACCCACCAAACCTCATGTTATTCCTCCAGCACCCCACACCTCATGTTATTCCCCCAGCCCCCACACCTCATGTTATTCCCCCAGTTCCCCCACACCTCATGTTATTCCCCCAGCGCCCCCACACCTCATGTTATTCCCCGCACCCCCAGCCTCATGTGATTCCTCCAGCACCCCCACACCTCATGTTTCCCCATCCCCACCCCAGCCCCCCCCACACCTCATGTTATTCCCCCAGCACCCCGACCCCTCATGTTATCCCCCCAGCACCCCCACAACTCATGTTATTCCCCCTTGCCCCCACACTCATGTTATTCCTCCAGCACCCCCACACCTCATGTTATCCCCAGCACCCCCACACCTCGTGTTATCCCCCAGCACCCCACACCTCATGTTATCCCCCCAGCACCCCCACACCTCGTGTTATTCCCCCAGCACCCCTACAACACCCTCATGTTATTCCCCCAGCACCCCCACACCTCATGTTATTCCTCCCAGCACCCCCGCACCTCATGTTATTCCCCCTCTCAGCACCCCACAACCTCATGTTATCCCCCAGTGCCCAACAACCCCACTCATGTTATCCCCCAGTGCCCCCACACTTCATATTATCCCCCCAGCACCCCCACACCTCATGTTATTCCCCAGCACCCCCCATTCCAACACCTCAGTTACCCAGCTCTACCCCCCACCTCATGTTATCCCCCCAGCACCCCCACACCTCATCTTATTCCTCCAGCACCCCCACCCCACCTCATCTATTCCTCCAGCACCCCCACACCTCTGTTAGTTCCTCCAGCACCCACCCCCCCACCTCATGTTATGTCACCAGCGCCCCCACCCTCATGTTATTCTCCAGCACCCCACACCTCTGTGTTACTCCTCCAGCACCCCCACGCCTTCAGTTTATTGCCTCCATCACGCCCCCACACCTCATGGTTATCCCCCAGCTCCCCAATACCTCATGATTATTCATCCCAGCCCCCCACAACCTCATATTAATTCCTCCAGCACCCCCACAATACCACCCCCCCACACCTCATGTTATTCCTCCAGCACCCACACACCTCATGTTATTCCTCCAGCACCCCCACACCTCATGTTATTCCCCCAGCACCCCCACACCTCATGTTATTCCCCTAGCAAGCACCTCTCTTATATTCCCCTGAGCACCCTTACCGCATGTTATCCCTCCAGCATCCCTCCCTAATGTTATCACCCCAGTACCCCTACACCTCATGTTATTCCCCAGAATCCTCCACCTCATGTTATCTTCCAGCTATCCCCTCTAATATGATCCCCAGAGCACCCCTCCTCTCATGTTATTTCCCAGAACCTCCCACCTCATGTTATCCCCCCAGCACGCCCCTCTCATATATTCCCCTGAGCACCCTTTATCTCATGTTATCCCCCCAGCACCCCTTCTCTCATGTTATTTCCCAGAACCCCCCACCTCATGTTATCCCCAAGCACCACCCTCTCATATTATCAACCAGCAACCCCCCCGCACCTCATGTTATCCCCCCAGCACCACCCTCTATTATTATCTTCCAGCACCTTCCGCATTTCATATTATTTCCCCCAGCACCCCTCCTGTAATGTTATTCCCCCAGCACCCACTCTTATATTATCCCACCCCCTCTCATCATACCCCAGGGGTAGGCAAGGTGTATAATATACAATGCCTAGGGAGCAACCCTCAAAGGAAGAGCTTATCACTGCCGCACAGAGTAACCCATAGGGTGGAGCCTATCACTGCACTATTGAGCAACCCTCAGGGGAGGAGCTTATCACTGCATAAGGGAGCCGCCAAGAGGGGAGGAGCTTATATCTTATAACTTATCACTGAGCACAGAGAAAACCTCAGGGGATAGCTTGTCACTGCACCACAGTGCAATCAGGGAGGAGCTTATCATTGCATTACAGATCAGTCCACAGGGGAAGAGTTTATCACCGCACTACAGAGCAATACTCAGGGGAGGAGCTTATCTATGCACCACAGAGCAACCTCCAATGGGAAGAGCTTATCCCTGCATTAAAGGGCAACCTTCATTGGAGGAGCTTATCTCTGCACTACAGAGCAACCCTCAGGGGAGGAGCTTATCTCTTCTACACACAGCAACCCTCAGGGGAGGGGCTTATCTCTGCACCACAGATCATCCCTCAGGGGAGCAATTTCTGTATGATAGTCTTCCTGCAAGCTAAAATTCCAATGATCTCAATTTGTTCAAGCTTCTTTGAGATTGACAGGAAAAATGATGGGAAGCCCTTTTAAAGCTTCACCTGCAGCTCTGTGTGGTGGGGAGATGTGCTCAACAGCCCTAGCTTAATAGCATCTGCCCTTAAAGGTACCCCATTAACTTAATGAGAGCAGCATGGAAAATAGTCAAAATATAAGTACAATCCAAACAAATGGAATCTTTATTTATATCATTATTTTTTGTAAAGACAAAGGAACACCCCATTACAATAGAGCAGGACTCTTCTGGTTAAAGGGGTTATAAGACATGGATGTGTTGGGTTGACCATGGACATGTTATAGGATTTGACTATATGGAGTTGACATGGATGTTGGACATCGTTGTACTTGGTGGCATTGTTATATAGGACATCTATAAATTTTGTCTCCCATTGGAGGAAGTATTTGTTTAAAATTGAGACTGTGCCCATGTTTTTGGGTGGGGGGTACTATACACAAAATAATAGCGCAAGCACATGACATCAGAAGGTCACAGGCTGTGCCCAGGTAACATACACAATGTCCTACTAGGCTCTCTTAATACTCTGGAAAAAGCAAGAATCCTGAGAATATACTGTCTGCTCCCTCAATGCCCAGCAGGTGGTTCTTCTCCGTAGGTTCCAGCCAGACAGATTCATGCTTATTGACCTTCAGCACAACACCGCCAGTGGTTGTCTGGAAGATGTTAAAGACCTGATCACAGAAGAGGACAACCTTCTCTTTTGCACTGGATCTGCCTTTGACAATGTGGACGCAGAGGTGTGCCTTGGACGAAGCGTGGTATGTGAAGTAGTAGAGACCAGGGTATTGACAGGTGAACTTCCCTGTACGGAAATCATACTGATCATTCACGTTGACAAGGATTTGATCAAAGCGAATGGGTTGATCCTTACGAGGGCTTCCTAATGTGGTCTTTTTCACAGAGAAGGCAGAGTGCACCTCTGTCTTATAGTCTCCAGATTCCCCCTTCAATCCTTTAAGCCCTGTAGGTCCGGGAAATCCTGGGGGACCCATAGGCCCTTTTGGCCCCACTTTTCCTGGCATTCCGTGTTGACCAGTATCTCCTCTGTGTTCATTTTTATTCCAGCCAATAATGGTTCCTGGAAGACCTGATAACAGAAGATGTGAACAGGAGATGACATCAACCCAACACCTTATCATAAACCATCAGCCAGCATTGACTTACCTGGTTCTCCCTTTTCTCCATCAGCTCCATCCTTTCCATCTGTTCCTGGAATTCCAGGTATTCCGGGTAGGCCTGGCATACGAGCTTGGCAGCTCTGTGCCTGACATAAGGGCAGCGCTACCAGGACAATACAGATGAACATTTCCATCACTCCAGGATCCAAGCCAACTCCTGGGAAAATAAAGGCCACAGAAGATGATTTTTGTAAGATATGGGAGGATGTTGTAGAACCCAAGGAGTTGTATTTGTTTGTAATGATATAGATCACTGCATCATTTACAATATAGCAAAGCTGGAGAGTTCATGTGTTGTAGATGTATCATCCCTTGGTCCTCCGGTCATTGCATATTGTAATCCTAAAAATTATGGAAATTTCTCTAATTCAAAGGGGATAGCAACAGTAGAAGAAGCTTCATGTGTTCTACTAAGGTGTCCAGCTAAAGTACAAGGTGATGAGGGCAGTACATCAACCCATTATCAATTCCATTATATCCCCACCAGTTTCCACCTATTATATCCCAGAAATATTTACATAATTTCCTAGTCATGTCCAAATTATGGTCATGTCCATAATTTCGACATTGCTCTTTTATGTCTTCTACATATCTCCATTAACTCATGATTTCTCCATCAAATCATAACCATTGCATCTACAAAAAAACCTCTGCCCAGACTATACGTTAGACATTAGACAATAAAGGGAACAAATATGGTGCTACAGATCTGCTTCTGGTTGCCCTGTTTGGTCTTTCCTAATATGGCTACTTACCTCTGCAGAGAAACTAGTCACAGGCAAGCTCCCATCCACTATTCTGGACTAGGGCAGTGGAGGCGAGGGCGGGTCATGACTTTTCCGACAGGGGAGCAACAAGGGCACAAAGAGCAGAATGGAGGGCACCAGGAATATTGATTCATTGGGATTAATTGTATAGTCAAAATTTAGATTCTGATTGGAAGATGGCATTAAGCCAACAAGGAGCTGCAAATATTGTGGCTCCTCAGGTAAACAGGACACGGGCACTCACCTTATAGTCTGGACGTTGGATAGATATCAGTGTTCGGGGGAGAAGATGTGCAGCTGGAAATCACAAACATGAATTACACAATGCACAGAAAGCAGAAGTATCAATGAATTTATGGGAAGGAGGGGAACTGGATGTTCCTGCTTACCTCAAATGAACAATATGGGCAGCTGACATTGATGCTTCCTCTTCATATTGAGCTGACCATGGAAAATAATAAGAAGTGAAGACGTACTAAATGAAAAGGAAATATCAAGCAGTTGACCGTAGTCAACATCTGAGAAAAACATTCTGGGACACATTTACTAAGGGTCCGAATGCCACATTTCCATGGGGTTTCACAATTTTTTTCAGATTTGCGCTGAATTGCCCCGGGTTTTTGGCGCACGCGACCGGATTGTGGCGCATCGACGTCAGCTTGCATGCAACACAAATCGGGGGGCATGGACTATGGACAACCCGACTGATTCGGACAAATCGCGGAATTTAAAAAGCAAATTGTGCCGCAAGATGAGCACTCATATGCACCGGGAAGAAGAAGGTGAACTCCGGCGGACATCAGCGGGGGAAGCGACACATGCAGGAAATTGGACGCACGATCTTAGTGAATCGCGGCAGACCCAAATCCTCGCCGGACATCCGGATCGGCTGCGTCAGTAAATCGGCAGTAAATGTGCCCCTCTGTGTCGGAATTGGAAAGCTACCATCAGAAATCTACCTATTAAAGTAGATCTGATGGTAGGTTGCTAGTAACGTGCTTATAACTAATCAATTAATACCTAATACTAAAATTAATTCTAAATTCAATCTAAACTACCATTATCTAGCTAATATGCTAATTATAGGCAGACACAACTGGGGTATTTAGTAGCCTCTTTGGGCAGTGGGAACAAAGTCCACACCCAAGTGCGATCCACCCTACCTGCGCATCCTTGGTGGGTACCCTTACACTTCTGTAGCAGTTTGGTTCCTTCAGAGCTCTGCGCATGTGCAGTAGCTCTGGCTTCAGAGCCAACAGGAGTTCTGCTATGCGTGTGTGCTCTGGACTACTGCGCATGCACAGAGCTTCGCAAGCGTCGGATCGCTATAGAAGTGTGAGGGTGCGCACCAAAGACGTGCAGGTAGGAGGCATCACAGAGGCTACTTGGGTGTGGAGTAGCCTTTGCTCCCGCTGCCCAGAGAGGATACTCCACACCCCAGTAGCCTCAATAATAGTGGATAATTAGCATATTAGCTAGATAAAGTGTAGTTTAATTTAGAAAGCATTTTAGGATTAAGTTTAAATAAATTAGGGTTCAGCATTTTACGATCACCCTACTATCGGATCTACCTTAAATACAACCTTTCATTTAAATTAACTCACCCAAAATAAATATTTAAAAACTTTGTCCTACACCCTAAATGTTTTATTTCTATAGCTGCAATGTAAATAAAATCAGTTTATAAACTTATATGCAACTCATCTGATGTGAGTCCAATGATACACTGCTCTTTGGAACATTGAGAGAGCTCTGTTACATCATTGGGCACTTCATGTCATGTGACCATGGTGATGTTATCTAAGGCCCTGTTACATTTGCAATGTCTACCCATGTATGTATCTGATCACATAAAATCACAGCATGCTTCCATGGAGGCATGGGTAGGAATAGAAGTCAATGGAGGCATGCTGTGATTTCATGCGATTAGATACACACATGGGGTAGATGTTGCAAAAGTAAAGGACCTTAGATGACATCTCCCTATTCACATCAGTTATTATGGCTCTACGGGACCCTGCCACTAGCTGGATTTGTGAAATTGCGGTGACAGCATCACTTTAATATGTAAATATCTGATGGTAGCTTTTACCAGTTTTCTCATATGAGAATAAAATAGCTCCTAAAATTATAAATTGTTTTAGCTTTAAGGTTACTCAAGTTATAGGGGCACATTTACTAATCCTGGGTCACATTTTTCCACCGGGTTTCCCGAATTTTTCCGATCTGCGTTGAATTGCCACGGGATTTTGGCGCACGCGATCGGATTGTGGCGCATCTGCGCTGGCTTTCACGTGACAGAAATTGGGGGGGGGGGGTGGCCGTCGGAAAACCTGACGGATTCGGAAAAACTGTGGAATTTAAAAAAAAATTGTGTTGCAAAATAGCGCGAAGATCGCGACTGGACCGGGTAAGTAAATCTGCCCCATAGTCTTCATCTGAAGAACAGGTATCATCAGACAATCAATTGTAAATGGGGACATTGAACCCCTCCACCCCAAACTAGGTGTTGAGAAGTTACCAGGAAAATGCAAAACAAAGAAAAGGCCCTGAGACTTGCTTTGGAAGGAGAACATCTTGAAGAGCTTAAAACATCTCAAAGTTGTATATATAAAACACTCAACAAGGAAATGATCTCCAGAACGCTAAGTAGAATCATACTGTACATTATTTCTCATGATGTTTAGGACTTAAGCTTCTGGGACTTTAGAAAGGAAGTGAATCATAGACTAAAAATCTCTACATTTGGAGTCTTAAACATGGCATCTCCTAGCATAAAAGAGTGATTTATGTGTTGACAACCTTGTAGGATGGTAGAATTGTACCTAGTGCGGTTTCCTTTATTGCTCCACAACTTTGTGCAAGTCCAAGCATAAAGATTACAAACATCTTCAGATACTTCAGTGAATAAATACAAGTTCCTTCATACATGCGAATGAAGTACCAAGGACAACCTTTTAGACTGATCTATGCTCTTTATCACCATTATCACCTGAAGGAATCGAGCAGAACTAGGAGAATCGAAAGGGACAAAAAAGCCACCAAAAATCACATGGAGCATGAAATTTCGATCTTAACTGCTGAACAAAGACTAAGGCTAATTGTCCCATATTTGCTAAGAGGCTAGCTGTGCTGGGGACCATGATTTATAGTGGATGCTATGGATGATTATAAATCAGGACATACTTAATACATAAGGAAATAAGTCACCATGATGGCCAAGTCTGGACCCAACACAGTAGCATCATTTTGTGTTCTTTCATCCTTCATACGTTGTGCCGAGTGGGGGTTCCCGAATCCCGAGAACTGGACTCTCACGATGTGACATTGATGACCTTGCTGTTGTTTGCCATCCATCCTAAACGTTATGTTCCAGCCATCTCATCTTAGGATCCCGAAACACTGGACATTCTCTGATCTTCTACTCTATTCCAAGAGTGGACAAGTCCCTGGAGGGGTGAAATCAACTAATTGGCGCATGGGAAGGATTGATTCACCGGCATCTACAGAATACATTAGTTCTGTGGTCATCAGTCATAATGTCTATTGCCTTGGTGTGAAAATTAATATATACAAATAACGTTGATGTCGGCACTCGACAATGTGACTTGCAGGAAGATGGAAAGAAATAAATAAACTTTATAACCCCAACTTTATTAAAAAACATCTGAGGGATCAGTCATTTCCTGCTCATTAAAGGGTTTCCAGGAATCCCCAGACTTTTCTGCCAGATACCTGGAATGTTTGGTTGAAGTTAAATGAATGTCCTCTGGTGTGGTGAATCACATGATGACGCCACTTATAGAGTCATGTACACACTGTGCTGAATGACAGGAGCCCCAGACAACCACAAAATATATTAAAATTTTGTTTGTGTTCTCTGTCATGTCTCCTGATGACTCTTGTGAGGAAGAGAACTTCATAGGTTCCTTGTCATGGTTGCTCAGTCCGTTCAGCATGTGATACTTACAGTATTTTAGCTTCCCACCTTATAATACAATAATCCTTCTATATTATCCTGCCATATATAATACTTCTTGCTGTATCTAAGCCTATTGTCAAGCTCCTGGGGTCCATGGACGATGACGTAAGCCGGCACCTGGGACCGGAGTCTAAGTGGCACCAGGTTTTCACCAGTGCCTGCCGCAGAGCTTCCACAGGTGCAACTGTATATATGGGACCCTGAGCCGATGCCGGTTCAGCTCAAGATCTGGGAAACACGGGGTGCCGGCTGTAACATATAGCCGGCACCCCAGTGTAACACCCGCGGTTGGAGTGAGCTCCGATCGCGGGTGCCTAACCCGTTAAATGCTGCGGTCAGCGCGACCGCGGCATCTAACATGCTTCTGGGGGACCTTTTCGGGGGGCGCCGATCGTTGCTGTGGCATCACTGGGGTCCGATCTGGACCCCAGAGTTACCTGCAAGAACTGCCAGTAAGATGGCGTCTATGACGTCATCATACTGGCACAGTGCCAGCCTATACAAGTGTATTGCAGAGTATTATCATGAACAAGCAATCAGATGATTGCTTGTTTATGTCCCATGGTGAAAGAAGTGAAAAAGTAAAAAAAAAAGTTATTCAATAAAAAATAAAGAAAGAAATCAATAAAAATGCCCAAAAGCCCCAAAACATATAAAGAGACATATAACTAAAAAAAAGTCTAAATCATAACACAAACCCCACATATATAGTATCACCACGTCTGTAGCAACCCGTAGAATAACAGTAAATAATTTTTGGTGCAAAAAACAAGCAAAAAACAAGCCATCAACCAGCTCTGTAGCCAAAATAGTAACAATGTTATGCCACTTGGAAGACGGCAATACAAAAATGATAGATTTTTCCCCACATTAGGGTTTTATTTGACAAATTTAGTAAAATGTAAGAAAAAATATTCATGTCTGGTATCCCCGTAATCGTATCGACCCGTAAAATAAAGATAACAGGATTATTAGGCTATACGGTGAACATAAAAAAAAAAAGTAAAAAATTCAGTACAGAATTTATGCTTTTCTACTCCTGCCCTCAAAAAAAAGTTCCTAAATTTTCAACAATAGGGGATACCAACCCCAAAATGGTAACACTGGAAAAAGCATCTCATCCTTCAAAAAAAATGCCGTCACATGGCCCCAATAATGAAAAAGCGAAAATTTTATAGCCTACAAAAGGGGCCAGTAGGAAAACTAAAATCCTGGCAGCTGCAGGGTGCTCCTTCCCTTCTGCGCCTCACTGTGCCCCCATAAAACAAGTAACAGCCACATGTTGGGGGTCTCTGCACTCGGGAGAAATTATAGAACAAATTGTATGGTGGATTTTCTCTTTTTATCTTTTGGAAATGTGTAAATTTTAGGGCTAAATGAACGTATAACCGGCACATTTTGACCATTCTAAATTTCACCTCCATTTTGATTCAATTACTATGAAGATCTCAAGGGGTTAATAATCTTCGTAAATGCTGTTTCTGATAGTTTGTGGGGTGCAGATTTGAAAATGAGTTGGTTAAATACTGCCGCGTGACATCAAAATAAATTATCCAGACATTTCAAAAATTATGAAAATGTAAAGTAGACAAATGGGAAATGTTATTCAGCAACTTATTTAGGTGGTAAATCGATCTGCCTGAAAACGCAATGATTTTGAATTTCGAAAACCGCAAATTTTACAAAAAATTCATAATTTTTTCTTTTTTTTGTAAATAAACGCAAAACTTATCAGCCAAAATTTACCACTAAAATGAAGTACAACATGTGGGGAAAAAACTAGCTCAGAATCGCTTTGATAAGTAACAGAGTTCAAAAGTTATAACCATATAAAGAGACGCAAGTCAGAATCCAAAAAATGGGACTGAGCCTTAAGCTGTAAAATGGCTGCGTCCTTAAAAATACAATAAACAAATGACTACAAATCAGTTACTTAAAAAAATTGTAATAAAAGTATAAAAGGGGATAATTAAAGGGATAGTTCAGTTTCCCAAACTGGTGAGAGCATGTTCGCAAGTCAGATGGGTGCTGCAATTCAGCCTGGCAACATCCAAGTCGTGGACATGCACCATCAGATGAGGAAGCATCTTTTGCAAAAAAACTAACATAAAAACCCCAATTTTTTCAGTCACTTATACATTTAAAGCACACGGGAAAATTTACTTACAAGGTCACTCGAGTTCACTAAAGTGCTCTGCTCATCACTAAGATTGTGCGCCAGAAATCATGAGTCTGACGCTTCCACCCTCCGGTCTGACAGAGTTCACCATCTTTTTAGTGGTGCATATAAGTGCTTGGTCTTGCGTCACAATTTGAAACTTAAATCCCACGCTCGGTCCGAATCAGTTGGACAGTCCGACGACCGCCCCACCATTTCTGTTACATGGAAGCAGCGCAGCTGCGCTAAAATCCGATCGCATGCGACACAATCCCAGCGCAGACACTTTGTAAATCCCTGTACAAGCCGATTTAGTAATTAAGAATGTGCACAGTCCGACTAAAGTGCAGCGCAGGACCCTTAGTAAATGAGCCCCATTGTGTCTTTGTACAATAGTTTGCAGCTAGTTCTGCACATGGTCGTGTGTGGATGAGGCCTTACAGTTACAGTCGTTCTTCCAGGAGATATAGCCCTAGGCCAGTGATGGTGAACCTTTTAGAGACTGAGTGCCCAAACTACGAATAAATCCACTTATTTACTGTGGCATTTTAAGCAGTAACTTATTACAACGTGTTCTTCCACATCTTTCAATTGTATCAGCCCCTGAGGCCACCAATACAGTTGAAAGAAAGATGGTCTCTCTGTAGAGGAAGATTGGTGGGTCTAGCAGGAGGACCTCCAAAGATGAAGCAGTTCTGTCAACACCACCTCACTTTTCCTGCCGTTCCAAACAGCCAATGAAGTGTCGCTTTAAAATAGCGCTGAGAGCATCATCTCATAATTTGCCTGGGACCGCAGGAAGATTTGGTCCTGTTTGGTGAACTCTGTCCTGTGGTGATGGCCTGAGTGCCCACAGAAAGGGCTCTGAGTGCCACCTCTGCCACCCGTGCCATAGGTTTGCCACCACTGCCCTAGGCTATAATAATCAGCTACAGGAGTTATAAAAGTTGTCTGTAATGAAGCTTTATTGTTAATTCTGGTTCTTATAACAACCCAACATTTTTAATATCCAATTGTCACAGAGACCAAAAAAATTTGGGCTGGGATTACAATTATAAACTATACAGTTCCAACTTACATACAAATTCAACTTAAGAACAAACCTACGGAACCATTCTTGTACGTAACCCGGGGAATACCTGTATATATATATACACTGGCCACTTTATTAGGAACACCATGCTAGTAACGGGTTGGACCCCCTTTTGCCTTCAGAACTGCCTCAATTCTTCGTGGCATAGATTCAACAAGGTGCTGGAAGCTCCTCAGAGATTTTGGTCCATATTGACATGATGGGATCACACAGTTGCCGCAGATTTGTCGGCTGCACATCCATGATGCGAATCTCCCGTTCCACCACATCCCAAAGATGCTCTATTGGATTGAGATCTGGTGACTGTGGAGGCCATTTGAGTACAGTGACCTCATTGTCATGTTCAAGAAACCAGTCTGAGATGATTCCAGCTTTATGACATGGCGCATTATCCTGTTGAAAGTAGCCATCAGATGTTGTGTACATTGTGGTCATAAAGGGATGGACATGGGCAGCAACAATACTCAGGTGGGCTGTGGCGTTGCAACGATGCTCAATTGGTACCAAGGGGCCCAAAGAGTGCCAAGAAAATATTCCCCACACCATGACACCACCACCACCAGCCTGAACCGTTGATACAAGGCAGGATGGATCCATGCTTTCATGTTGTTGACGCCAAATTCTGACCCTACCATCCGAATGTCGCAGCGTTTTTCCAATCTTCTACTGTCCAATTTCGATGAGCTTGTGCAAATGGTGTAGCCTCAGTTCCTGTTCTTGCTGAAAGGATGGCACCGGGTGTTTGTTATCTTCGTCTGCTGTGCCCATCTGCCTCACAGTTCGACGTACTGTGCGTTCAAGGGCTTCTCTCCCTACCTTGGTTGTAACGGTGGGATTTGAGTCACTGTTGCCTTTCTATCAGCTCAAACCAGTCTGCCCATTCTCCTCTGACCTCTGGCATCAACAGGCATTTCCGCCCACGAACTGCCGCCACTGGATGTTTTTTCTTTTTCGGACCATTCTCTCTGTAAACCCTAGAGATGGTTGTGCGTGAAATCCCAGTAGATCAGCAGTTTCTGAAATACTCAACCAGCCCTTCTGTCACCGGGAAAAAAAAAAAAACCAATCTCGCCAAAAATGGGGGGGGGTGAGGAGGGGGCCAGACTTAGGTGCCGGGGATTGGGCATCAAATCAACCGTTCTTTCTTCCATACTGATGCTCTTTTGAACTGCAGGAGATTGTCTTGACCATGTCTACATGCCTAAATACACTGAGTTGCTGCCATGTGATTGGCTGATTAGAAATTAAGTGTAAACGAGCAGTTGGACAGGTGTACCTAATAAAGTGGCCGGTGAGTGTATATATATAATAAATGTTGATGTTTTTTTTACAATTAATGTGAATCTTTGTTTGCCATGACTGATTTTTCGGAGAAAATAACTGATATATGACCCTGTCTTGTTTTCAGTTCTACCATATGAAATGCCAACATTCCTGGTGGTCTTGGGCAGTGTAGTTAAGGTTTCACTGCTAATATCAATCACTATGTAATTCCAAGATCCATGGTGGATCTAATATTGTATTATGGAGCCAGGATAATCTGGCGAGGGTTTGGGTTTAGTATATTAATTCCATGTGAGAGCTAGAAACCACAGAGGAAAGAGACCAACAATGTGTGAATTTACATTTTAATCATGATGACGACAGATGGTACAGACCCTGCAGGTTACAGCAGTTATCTACTAAATTATGAGGAATATTTGTACAGGACTTTACCCGAGTATATGGGCAGAACCTACAATGACACATGCAGTAAGATGAAAAATGCTAACATGCAAGCAGAATATATGTGGTAGGAGTTTTTACATAAATAACATGTGTGGTGGGGACTAGGCCCATACAGGACATGTGTGGTGGGGACTGGGCCCATACAGAACATATGTGGTGGGGACTGGGCCCATACAGAACATCGAGTCCTAAGTGGCACCAGTTTTTCACCAGTGCCTGCCGCCGACTTCCACAGGTGCAACTGTATATATGGGACCCTGAGCCGATGCCGGTTCAGCTCAAGATCTGGAAACACGGGGTGTGCCGGCTGTAACATATAGCCGGCCACCCCAGTTTAACACCCGTTTGGAGTGAGCTCCGATCGCGGTGCCTAACCCGTTAAATGCTGCGGTCAGCGCGACCGCGGCATCTAACATGCTTCTGGGGGACCTTTTCGGGGGCGCCGATCGTTGCGTGGCATCACTGGGTCCGATCTGACCCCAGAGTTACCTGCAAGAACTGCCAGTAAGATGGCGTCTATGACGTCATCATACTGGCACAGTGCCAGCCTATACAAGTGTATGCAGAGTATTATCATGAACAAGCATCAATGATTGCTTGTTTATGTCCCATGGTGAAGAGATTGAAAAAGTAAAAAAAAAAGTTATTCAATAAAAAATAAAGAAAAATCAATAAAAGGCCCAAAGCCCCAAAACATATAAAGAGACATATAACTAAAAAAAGTCTAATCATAACACAACCCCACATATATATACACCACGTCTGTAGCAACCCGTAGAATAACAGTAAATAATTTTTGGTGCAAAAAACAAGCAAAAAACAAGCATCACCAGCTCTGTACCAAAATAGTAACAATGTTATGCCACTTGGAAGACGGCAAACAAAAATGATAGATTTTTCCCCACATTAGGGTTTTATTTGACAAATTTAGTAAAATGTAGAAAAATATTCATGTCTGGTATCCCCGTATCGTATCGACCCGTAAAATAAAGATAACAGATTATTAGGCTATACGTGAACATAAAAAAAAAAGTAAAAAATTCAGTACAGAATTTATGCTTTTCTACTCCTGCCCTCAAAAAAAGTTCCTAAATTTTCAACAATAGGGGATCCAACCCCAAAATGGTAACACTGAAAAAGCATCTCATCCTCAAAAAAATGCGTCACATGGCCCAATAATGAAAAAGCGAAAATTTTATAGCTACAAAAGGGCCAGTAGGAAAACTAAAATCCTGGCAGCTGCAGGGTGCTCCTTCCCTTCTGGCCTCACTGTGCCCCCATAAAACAGTAACAGACCACATGTTGGGTCTCTGCACTCGGAGAAATTATAGAACAAATTGTATGGTGATTTTTCTTTTATCTTGGAAATGTGTAAATTTTAGGGCTAAATGAACTATAAACGGCACATTTTGACCATTAATTTCACCTCCACTTTTGATTCAATTACTATGAAGATCTCAGGGGTTAATAATCTTCGTAAATGCTGTTTCTGATAGTTTGTGGGGTGCAGATTTGAAAATGAGTTGGTTAAATACTGCCGCGTGACATCAAAATAAATTATCAGAACATTTCAAAATATTGAAAATGTAAAGTAGACAAATGGGAAATGTTATTCAGCAACTTATTTAGGTGGTAAATCGATCTCCCTGAAAACGCATGATTTTGATCGAAAACCGCAAATTTTACAAAAATTCTAATTTTTTCTTTTTTGTAAATAAACGCAAAACTTATCAGCCAAAATTTACCACTAAAATGAAGTACAACATGTGGGGAAAAAACTAGCTCAGAATCGCTTTGATAAGTAACAGAGTTCAAAAGTTATAACCATATAAAGAGACGCAAGTCAGAATCCAAAAATGGACTGAGCTTAAGCTGTAAAATGGCTGCGTCCTTAAAATACATAAACAAATGACTACAAATCAGTTACTTAAAAAAATTGTAATAAAAGTATAAAAGGGATAATTAAAGGGATAGTTCAGTTTCCCAAAACGGTGAGAGCATGTTCGCAAGTCAGATGGGTGCTGCAATTCACCTGGCAACATCCAAGTCGTGGACATGCATCAGTATGAGGAAGCATCTTTTGCAAAAAAACTAACATAAAAACCCCAATTTTTTCAGTCACTTTACTTAAAGCACACGGGAAAATTTACTTACAAGGTCACTCGAGTTCACTAAAGTGCTCTGCTCATCACTAAGATTGTGCGCCAGAAATCATGAGTCTGACGCTTCCACCCTCCGGTCTGACAGAGTTCACCTCTTTTTTAGTGGTGCATATAAGTGCTTGGTCTTGCGTCACAATTTGAAACTAAATCCCACGCTCGGTCCGAATCAGTTACATCGACGACCGCCCCACCATTTCTGTTACATGGAAGCCGCGCAGCTGCGCTAAAATCCGTATCGCATGCGACACAATCCCAGCGCAGACCTTTGTAAATATCCCTGTACAAGCCGATTTAGTAATTAGAATGTGCACAGTCCGACTAAAGTGCAGCGCAGGACCCTTAGTAATGAGCCCCATTTGTCTTTTTACATAGTTTGCAGCTAGTTCTGCACATGGTCGTGTGTGGATGAGGCCTTACAGTTACAGCGTTCTTCCAGGAATATAGCCCTAGGCCAGTGTGGTGAACCTTTTAGAGACTGAGTGCCCACTACGAATAAATCCACTATTTACTGTGGCATTTAGCAGTAACTTATTACAAACTGTTTCTTCCACATCTTTCAATTGTATCAGCCCCGAGGCCACCATACAGTTAGAAAGTGGCTCTCTGTAGAGGAAGATTGGTGGTCTCAGGAGGACTCCAAGATGAGCAGTTCTGTCAACAACCACCTTCCTTCCTGCCGTTCCAAACAGCCAATGAAGTGTCGCTTTAAAATAGCGCTGAGAGCATCATCTCATAATTTGCCTGGGACCGCAGGAAGATTTGGTCCTGTTTGGTGAACTCTGTCCTGTGGTGAGGGCCTGAGTGCCCACAAAAGGGCTCTGAGTGCCACCTCTGCCACCCGTGCCATAGGTTTGCCACCCTGCCCTAGGCTATAATAATCACTACAGGAGTTATAAAAGTTGTCTGTAATGAAGCTTTATTGTTAATTCTGGTTCTATAACAACCCAACATTTTTAATCCAATTGTCACAGAGACCAAAAAAATTTGGGCTGGGATTACAATTATAAACTATACAGTTCCAACTTACATATACAAATTCAACTTAAGAACAAACCTACGGAACCATTCTTGTACGTAACCCGGGAATACCTGTTAATATATATACACTGGCCACTTTTAGGAACACCAGGCTAGTAACGGGTTGGACCCCCTTTTGCCTTCAGACTGCCTCAATTCTTCGTGGCATAGATTCAACAAGGTGCGGGAGCTCCTCAGAGATTTTGGTCCATATTGACATGATGGATCACACAGTTGCCGCAGATTTGTCGCTGCACATCCATGATGCGAATCTCCCGTTCCACCACATCCCAAAGATGCTCTATGGATTGAGATCTGGTGACTGTGGAGGCCATTTGAGTACAGTGACCTCATTGTCATGTTCAAGAAACCAGTCTGAGATGATCCAGCTTTATGACTGGCGCATATCCTGTGAAAGTAGCCATCAGATGTTACAGGGGTACATTGTGTCATAAAGGGATGGACATGGTGCAGCAACAATACTCAGGTGGCTGTGGCATTGCAACGATGCTCATTGGTACCAAGGGGCCCAAAGTGCCAAAAATATTCCCCACCATGACACCACCACACCACCCAGCCTGAACCTTTGATACAAGGCAGGATGGATCCATGCTTTCATGTTGTTGACGCCAATTCTGACCCTACCATCCGAATGTCGCAGCGTTTTTCCAATCTTCTACTGTCCATTTTCGATGAGCTTGTGCAAATTGTAGCCACCGTTTCCTGTTCTTAGCTGAAAGGATGGGCACCCGTGTGGGTCTTCTGCTGCTGTAGCGCCCATCTGCCTCACAGTTCGACGTACTGTGCGTTCAGAGATGCTCTTCTGCCTACCTTGGTTGTAACGGTGCCGATTTGAGTCACTGTTGCCTTTCTATCAGCTCAAACACCTGCCATTCCCTCTGACCTCTGGCATCAACAAGGCATTTCCCCCACAACTGCCGCCCACTGGATGTTTTTTTCTTTTTCGACATTCTCTGTAAACCCTAGAGATGGTTGTGCGTGAAATCCCAGTAGATCAGCAGTTTCTGAAATACTCAGACCAGCCTTTCTGGCACCAACAACCATGCCACGTTCAAAGGCATCAAATCACACTTTTCTTCCCCATACTGATGCTCGTTTGAACTGCAGGAGATTGTCTTGACCATGTCTACATGCCTAAATACACTGAGTTCTGCCATGTGTTGGCTGATTAGAATTAAGTGTACCGAGCAGTTGGACAGGTGTACCTAATAAAGTGGCCGGTGAGTGATATATATAATAAATGTTGATGTTTTTTTTACAATTAATGTGAATCTTTGTTTGCCATGACTGATTTTTCGGAGAAAATAACTGATATATGACCCTGTCTTGTTTTCAGTTCTACCATATGAAATGCCAACATTCCTGGTGGTCTGGGCAGTGTATTTAAGGTTTAACTGCTAATATCAATCACTATGTAATTCAAGATCCATGGTGGATCTATATGTAATGGAGCCGGATAATCTGGCGAGGTTGTGTTTAGTATATTAATTCCATGTGAGAGCTAGAAACCACAGAGAAGAGACCAACAATGTGTGAATTTACATTTTAATCATGATGACGACAGATGGTACAGACCCTGCAGGTTACAGCAGTTATCTAACTAATATGAGGAATATTTGTACAGGACTTTACCACGAGTATATGGGCAGAACCTACAATGACACATGCAGTAGATTGAAATGCTACTGCAAGCAGAATATATGTGTGGAGTTTTTTACATAATAACATGTGTGGTGGGGACTAGGCCCATACAGGACATGTTGTGTGGGGACTGGGCCCATACAAACATATGTGGGGGGACTGGGCCCATACAGAACATATGTGGTGGGGACTGGCCCATACAGACATGTGGTGGGACTGGGCCCATACAGACATGTGTGGTGGGGACTGGGCCCATACAACATGTGTGGTGGGGACTGGGCCCATACAGGACATGTGTGGTGAGGACTAGGCCCATACGGACATGTGTGGTGGGGGACTGGGCCCATACAGACATGTGTGGTGGGGACTGGGCCCATACAGAACATGTGTGGTGGGACTGGGCCCATACAGAACAGGTGTGGTGGGACTGGCCCATACAGGACATGTGGTGTGGGACTGGGCCCATACAGGAACGTGTGTGTGGGGACTGGGCCCATATTAACATGTGTGGTGGGGACTGGGCCCATAACCATGTTGTTGGGACTGGCCCATACGGACATGTGTGGTAGGACTGGGCCCATACAGAACATGTTTGGTGAGGACTGGGCCCTACAGACATGTGTGGTGTCTGGGGCTGGGGCCCATACAGAACATTGTGGGTGGGACATGTTCTATATGGGCCCAGTCCCCACCACACATGTCCTGTATGGGTCCAGTCCCCACCACACATGTCCTGTATGCGCCCAGTCCCCACCACACATGTCCTGTATGGGCCCAGTCCCCACCGCGGCGATGAGCGGGACCACCGTCATCAAGACTCCAGATCTCATATAGGTCGGCAAGTATGACCGTGATCATACATCTCCTAGGCCCGTTCCCCAGAGCAGACATGGGATGGGAAGCCCTTTCAGAGAGAGAAGAGAGTGTCAGGTAGTGGAGAGCAGGGACACAAGTCATCAGGTCAGACACCATCTGTCCCGTAACAGGCGGTCCCCTACTACGGAGCCCGAACTTACAGCACAAACCATAGTACAGACGGACCCCTCTGCCCACTGTGACTACTGGCTGAAGCTTCTGGATGCTTAATATAGTCCACAGACTGCATGATCAGCTGTAAGGTGTCTGACTACATGACGCTTTATTGATAATCCTGGTCCAATACAGCAAAAAATTTTGAAACGCCATGGTCAACGGGGCAAAAAAAAAAATGGTCTAGAAACTTCAATATAAAATATACAGTTAATTTCGGACGTACATACAATTCCAACGTAAGAACAAACCCCCCAGTCCTATATTTACGTAACCCGCGGGACTGCCTGTATATGAGTCACTGCATCCCAGGGTTTCCAGAGCAGACATAGGGATCAGGAATCTTCTTCAGCGAAGTGTCGGGCTTAGCGCGGGGCAGAGCACCACGTCATAAGGTACGATCGACATCTGTCCCTATGAATGGTCTCTAGGGTTCCCCGGACACAAGCTCTTTATATAATTACATTAAATAAGTTTTGGCCAGGCTGAGATTCGAACTGGGACCCTGCGGCACTGCAGAAGAAGCCTTAACTAATGAACTATAGACCAGTGACTGCGCCACCCCCATGGGACCCTCTGCACCATATACAGGAGCCTTAACTAACTGAGCTAAAGCCCAGTGATACAGAGCTGAGGCTAATGACCCTGATAGAGAGGATCTTCTCAGAGGGTTATTATTCGTAATATTGAGCTATTATTATTATAAATTTATTATTTTTTATTATTATGCGAGCCGATTATTTAATAATAGAAAAAATAAATAATCATCTCCATAATAATAATATCATTTCTCCATAATCTATAAATAACAATATATTCAATAATTAAATCTCTCTGAGAAATACACTCTCCCTCCCTAGTATACCAGGCCATTAAAATCTGATGTCAGTTTCGAAACAGTAGCAGTCACAGCGACATTAGCTACCAAAATTTCTAGAAAACTAGATTAGTCACAGAGATTATAGCTCAGTGGGTTGGTTGCAATGTGACTTCTGTTCATGGACAATCGTAGGTTCTAGGGTCAAGTCCCAGTAGGATAATTGTATTTTTTATTGAGATGATTTTTATTTTATACTATGTTAAATTTGCGGGCAGGTGAGAACAGGGAGTGATGGGGTGTGGCCTTAGCGGAGATCATTTGTCCTCTTTCCCGTTCACATGATGGCGAGGATCGCCCCACCTCATGTTATCTACCCCCAGCCGCACACCCCCAGACTCCTAGTTATTCCCCCCGCACCCCCAACATAATGTTATTCCCCCAGCACCCACACCTCATGTTATTCCCCAGCACGCACCCCTCTAATATATTCCCTGAGACACCCACCACACCTCTGTTTTCGCCCCCAAGTACCCCACACCTCATGTATCCCCCAGCACCCCCACACCTCATGTTATGCATCCATACACCACAACCGTAGTTTATTCCTCCACCAGACACCCCCACACTCATGTTATTTCCCCCAGCCCACCCCACACTCATGTTATCCCCCAGCACCCCACACCCAGGATTCCTCCAGCACCCCACCTCATGTTATCCTCAGCACCCCCACACATCATGGTTATCCCCCCAGCACCCCACACCTCATGTATATCAAGCACCTCCCACACCTCATGTTTATTCTCCAGCACCTTCACACCACCTCCTGATTCACCCAGCAGCACCCCCACACCTCATGCTGATCCCCAAGCACCCAACCTCATGTTAACCCCCCAGCGAAGCACCCCCACACTCATGTTAGTACCCCCCACCAGCCCCCCACACTCATGGAAGGACCTCCAAGCACCCCCACACTCTGTTTTCCTCCCGCACCCCATACACCCATGTTATCCCCAGCACCCACACCTCATGTTATCACCCAGCCACCCCACACCTCATGTTATTCATCCAGACACACCCCCACACCTATGTTATCCCCAAGCACACCCCCACAACTCATGTTATTCATGCAGACACCCCCAACACCCTCATGTTATTCCTCCAGACCCCCACACCTCTGTTATTCCCAGCACCCCCACCCTCATGTTACTCCTCCAGCACCCACACTCATGTTAACCCCCAAAGAACCCACACTCATGTTACCCCCCAGGACCCCAACACCTCATGTTATTCACACAGCAAGCCCCACCCTCATGTTATCAACCAGCCCACCCCCACACCTCATGTTATTTCCTCGCACCCCCACACCTCATGTTATTCCCCTGAGCACCCCAACGCATGCTATCTACATAGCACCCCCTCTAGGTTATCACCCAGTTAGACCCCAACCTCATGTTATACCCCCAGCATGCCACTCTATACTTCCCAGCCACCCCACACCTCAGTCGTTATTGCCCCCAGCAGACCCTCTCATTATTCCCTGAAGCACCCTACCTCAGGTTACACCCAGACCACCGTACCTCCCATGTACTTCCCAGAACCCCCACACAACATTGTTATCCCCCGGGCACCAGCAATACCCCTCTCATATATTACGCTGAGCCCCCATGTTATCCCCCCAGCCACCCATCCTCTTATGGTATTCCCAAAATTCCACTTCTTCTCATGTATCCCCAAGCCACCCCTTCAATTATCAACAGCACCCCGCACCTCATGTTGTCCCCCCAGACGAACCTCTATTATATCTCCCAGACCTCCCTTTCTATTTATTTCCCCCAGCACCCCCCTCAATGTTTATCCCCCAGCACCCACTCTTTATTATCCCACCGCTCTCATCATACCCCAGGCGGTACCAAGAGTGTATAATATACATGCCTAGAGGGCACCTCAAAGGGGGAGGGCAGTCAACCACTAGGGTGGAGCCTATCATGCACTATGAGCAACCTCCAGCGGGAGGAGTATCACTGCCACAGGGAGCCGCCAGAGGGGAGGGCTATATCTTATAAAATACACTGAGCACAGATCAAACTCGGGGATTGCATGTCCTGCCCACCAAAGTATGCCAAATCAGGGAGAAGTCCTTATCATGGCCATTACAGATCAGTCCACAGGAGGAAATAGTTTACCCCCGCAAATACAGAACCCCTACCAGGGACCAGGGAGCGCAGCTTATTATGCACCACAGAGCCAACATCACAATGGGAAGAGCTTTTATTCCTGCCCACTAAAGGCCATCGTCATTGAGGCTTATTTTTGCACCGGGAGAGCAACCCTCAGCGGGAGAGCCCTTATTTCTGACCCACCTCACAGAGGCAACACCTCAGGAGAAGCTATCTCTGAACCGCAGACGAGAACCATCAGGGGAGGAGCTTATCCTGCCCACTTCGACAGCGATACCTCCAATGGCGAAGAGTGATATCCCTGCACTAAAAGGCCAACCCGCAGGGTGGTGCTGAGCTTATCCCTGTGACTACGACATGGCCCTCGGGGGAGAGCTTATCCCTGCCCACTGAGGCAATACTCAGGGGAGGACCTTATCTGATGCACCTACAGAGACAAAAAACCTCCAATGGAGAGAGTGCCATTATCCCCTGCCACTAAAGAGTGAAACCCTGAGAGGGGTTGGAGCTTATCCTTTATACAGGAGCACGCTCAGGAGGAGCTTATCACTCTGCCCCACTCAAAGATCTCAATTTGCCCTTCAGAGCGTCTTTGAGATCTACAGAAAACTCCGTCAAGAGAAGATTCACTCATAATTGCAGAAAGATGAGTATCATCTTACAGTCTCTACAACTATGCCCCATTACGGCTCCCTGAGGAGAATGATGGGAAGGACCCCATTTAAAGCTTCACCTGCAGCTCTGTGGGTGGGAGAGCATGTGCTCAACAGGCAAGACCACTAGCTTAACAGCATGTGCCCTTAAAGGTACTCCCATTAGACTGAGAATGAGAGCAGCATGGAAAATAGTCAAATATAGCCTCAATCCAAACAAAATGGAATCTTATTTAGAACATTATTTTTGTACAGAAAAGGAACTCCCCCATAGAACGGCAGGAGGACTCTTTGGTTAACGGGGTTATAAGACATGGATGTGTTTGGGTTCGACCATTGCGAATGTTATAGGCATTGACTATATGGAGAGATGACATGGAGGTTGGACACGTTGTAATGCGTTTTGCGCATGTTATAGGACATTAAAATTTTGTCTTCCCATTGGAGAAGTCATGTAATCGTTTAAAATTGAAGCTGTCTGGCAACATTGTTTTGAGGTGGGGGGCGCGGTACTATACACACAAGAAGAGCCCATCAAGCACATGACATCCGAAGGTCCCCGACTGTGCCCAGAACCCCCAACAGTTCCTACTAGGCCTCTCGTTATACTCTGGAAAAGCAATGAATCTGAGAATATACTGTCGCTCCTCAATGCCCACAGGTGTTTGTTCACCGTAGTTCCAGCCAGACCACTGATGCATTGCTTGACCTCGCACAACACCCGTGCCAGTGGTGGTCTGGAAGATTGTTAAAGCTGCCTGATCACAGAAGATAGGACAACCTTCTCTTTTGCAACTGATCTTGCCTTAGACAAGTGGACGCAGGTGTGCTGTGGAAGAAGACGGTGGTATGTGTAGAGTAGTAGAGACCGAGGGTCTTGCACAGGTGATTCCACATGTACGGAAATTCTACTAGATTTCATCACTTGACAAGGATTTGGATCAAAGCGAATGGTGATCCTTAACGAGGGCTTCCTAATGTGGTCTTTTCACAGAAGGACAGAGTGCACCTCGTCTTATAGTCTCCAGATCCCCCTTCAATCCTTAAGCCTGTAGGTCGGGAAATCTGGGGGAACCATAGGCCCTTTTGGCCCCACTTTACCTGGAATTCGTGTGACCAGTACTCCTCGGTGTCATTTTTATTTCAGCACCAATAATGGTGCCTGGAAGACCTGATAACAGAAGATGTGATACAGGAGATGACATCAACAACACACTTATCATAAACCATCTGCCAGCATTGACTTACCGGTTCCCTTTTCTCCATCAGCTCCATCCTTTCATGTTCCTGGAATTCCAGGTATTCCAGGTAGACCTGGCATACGACTTGGCAGCCTCGTGCCTGACATAAGGGCAGCGCTACCAGGACAATAAGATGATACATTTCCATCACTCAGGATCCAAGCAACTCCTGGGAAAATAAGGCCACAGAAGAATTTTTGTAAGATATGGGAGGATGTTGTAGAACCCAAGGTTGTATTTGTGAATGATATAGATCCATGCACATCATTTCATAATAGCAACAAGCTGGAGAGTTCATGTGTTGTAGATGTACATCCCTTGGTATACGGTCATTGCATATGTGTAATCCTAAAAATTATGGAAATTTCTCTAATTCAGAGGGGATTGAGCACGTAGAAGAAGCTTCATGTGTTCATCAAGTGTCCAGCTAAAGTACAAGGTGATGGGCAGTGCATCAACCAATTATCCATTCCATTATATCCCCACGTTTCCACCATATTATCCGGAACTATTACATAATTCCTAGTCATGTCCAAATTATGGTCATGTCCAAATTTCGACATTGCTCTTTTATGTCTTCTACATATCTCCATATCTATGATTTATCATCACACTATACCATTCATACCACAAACCTCTGCCCAGACTATACGTTAGCATAGACCAATAAAGGGAACAAATATGGGGGCTCAGATCTGCTTCTGGTTGCCTTGTTTGATCTGTCCTGTATGGCTACTTACCTCTGCAGAAGAAGCTAGTCACAGGCAAGGTCCCCATAACTATCGAATAGGGCAGTGGAGCGCGAGGGCGGTCAGCGACAGGGGAGCAAACAAGGGCACAAAGAGCAGAATGGAGGGCACCAGGATTATTGATTCATTGGGATTAATTGTATAGTCAAATTTAGAATGATTGGAGATGGCATTAAGCCAACAAGGAGCTGCCAATATTTTGGCTCCTCAGGAAAAAGACACGGGCACTCACCTTATAGTCCGGACGTTGGATAGATATCAGTGTTCGGGGGAGAAGATGCGCCAAGCTGAAATCACAAAACTGAATACACAATGCACAGAAAGACGAGAGTATAATGAATTTATGGGAGGAGGGGGAACTGGATGTCCTTCTTACCTCAATGAACAAATAGGGGGCAGCGGACATTGTGCTTCCTCTTCATTAGTGAGGACCATGGAAAATAATAAAAAGTGAAGACGTACTAAATGAAAAGGAAATATCAAGCAGTTGACCGTAGTCAACAATCTGGAAAAAAATCTGCCTGCGGAATCGGTGGCGGTCTAAAGGAAGCACCATCAGCAAATCTACCTATAAAGTATTATGGTTAGGTGCCCCTAATAACTAATCAAACTATACTAAAATTCAAGCTAAATTCAAGCTAAACTACCTTTAGCTGACTATGCTAATTCTAGGCAGACGCAACGGCGTGTTTAGTAGCCTCGTTGGGCAGTGGGAACAAAGTCACCACCCAAGTGGACACCTACTGACGCATCGTGTGCGCAACCCCTTACACTTCTGTAGCAGTTGGTTCCTTCAGAGCTTGCGCAAGAATGTGCAGTATAGCTCCAGCTTCAGAGCCAACAGGAGTTTGCTATGCGCGCTTTCCTCGCGACTACATGCGCATGCACAGAGCTTTGCAGCGTGCGGATTGCCTGAGAGAAGGTGAGGGTGCGCAACAAAGAAGTGCAGGTAGGAGGCATCACAGAGGCTACTTGGGTGTGGGTACTTGCTCCGCTGCCCAGAGAGGATATCCACACCCCAGTAGCCTCCATAATAGTGGATAATTAGCATAATTGCTAGATAAAGTGTAGTTTAATTGAAAGCATTTTAGGATTAAGTTAAATAAATTAGAGGTCAGCTTTTACGATCACCCTAAATCGATCTACCTTAAATACAACCTTTCATTTAAATTAAATCACCCAAAATAAATATTAAAACTGTCCTACACCCTAAAAGGTTTTATTTCTTAGCTGCCGTAAAAAAATCAGTTTATAAAACTTATATGCAACTCATCTGATGAGTCCAATGATACACTGCTCTTTGGAACATTGGAGAGCTCTGTTACATCATTGGGCACTTCAGTCATGTGACCATGGTGATGTTATCTAAGGCCCTGTTACATTTGCAATGTCTACCCATGTATGACTTCGGATCACATAAAATCACAGCATGCTTCCATGGAGGCATGGGTAGAATAGAAGTCAATGGAGGCATGCTGTGATTTCATGCGATTAGATACACACATGGGGTAGGATGTTGCAAAAGTAAAGGACTTAGATGACATCTCCCCTATTCACATCAGTATTATGGCTCTACGGGACCCTGCCACTAGCTGGATTTGTGAAATTGCGTGACAGCATCACTTTAATATGTAAATATCTGATGGTAGCTTTTACCAGTTTTCTCATATGAGAATAAAATAGCTCCTAAATTATAAATTGTTTTAGCTTAAGGTTACTCAAGTTATAGGGGCACATTTACTAATCTGGGTCAATTTTTCCACCGGGTTCCCGAATTTTTCCGATCTGCGTTGAATTGCCAAGGGATTTGGCGCGACGATGGATGTGGCGCATGTCGCTGGCTTCACGTGACAGAAATTGGGGGGGGGGGGGTGGCCGTCGGAAAACTGACGGATCGGAAAAAAATGTGGAATTTAAAAAAATTGTGTTGCAAAATAGCGCGAAGATCGCGACTGGGACCGGTAAGTAAATCTGCCCCATAGTCTTCATCTGAGAAACGGTATCATCAGACAAATCAATGTAAATGGGGACATTGAACCCCTCACACCCAAAAGGTGTTGAGAAGTTACCAGGAAAATGCCAAAACAAAGAAAAGGCCCGGGACTTGTTTGGAGGAGAAATCTTGAAGAGCTTATAAAACATCTCAAAGTTGTATATAAAACACTCAACAAGGAAATGTATCTCAGAAAGCGTAAGTAGAATCATACTGTACATATTTCTCATGATGTTTAGGACTTAAGCTTCTGGGACTTTAGAAAGGAAGTGAATCATAGACTAAAAATCTCTACATTTGGAGTCTTAAACATGGCATCTCCTAGCCATAAAGAGTGATTTATGTGTGAAACTTGTGAGGATGGTAGAATTGTACATATGCGGTTTCCTTATTGCTCCACAACTTGTGCAAGTCCAAGCATAAAGATTACAAACATCTTCAGATACTTCAGTGAATAAATACAAGTTCTTCATACATGCGAATGAAAGTACCAAGGACAACCTTTTAGACTGATCTATGCCTCTTATCACCATTATCCCATGAGGAACGAGCAGAACTAGGAGAATCGAAAGGGACAAAAAGCCACAAAAATCACATGGAGATGAAATTTCGATCTTCTGCTGCACAAAGACTAAGGCTAATTGGTCCCATATTTGCTAAGAGGCTAGCGTGCTGGGGACCATGATTTATAGTGGTGCTATGGAGATTATAAATCAGGACATACTTAATACATAAGGAAATAAGTCACCATGATGGCCAAGTCTGGACCAACACAGTAGCATCATTTTGTGTTTTCATCCTTCATACGTTGTGCCGAGTGGGGGTTCCCAATCCCGAGAACTGGACTCTCACGATGTGACATTGATGACTTCGGTTGTTGCCATCCATCCTAAACGTTATGTTCCAGCCATCTCATCTTAGGATCCGAAACACTGGACATTCTTGATCTTTACTCTATTCCAAGAGTGGACAAGTCCTGGAGGGGTGAAATCAACTAATTGGCGCATGGGAAGGATTGATTCACCGGCATCTACAGAATACATTAGTTCGTGGCATCAGTCATAATGTCTATTGCCTTGGTGTGAAAATTATATATACAAATACGTTGATGTCGGCACTCGACAATGTGACTTGCAGGAAGATGGAAAGAAATAAATAAATTTATAACCCCAACTGTTTAAAAAATCTGAGGGATCAGTCATTTCTGCTCATTAAAGGGTTTCAGAATCCCCAGACTTTTCTGCCAGATACCTGGAATGTTTGGTTGAAGTTAAATGAATGTCCTTGGTGTGGTGAATCACATGATGAGCCCACTTATAGAGTCATGTACACACTGTGCTGAATGACGAGAGCCCCAGACAACACAAAAATATTAAAATTTTGTTGTGTTCTCTGTCATGTCTCCTGATGACTCTTGTGAGGAAGAGAACTTCATAGGTTCCTTGTCATGGTTGCTCAGTCCGTTCAGCATGTGAACTTACAGTATTTTAGCTTCCCACCTATAATACAATAATCCTTTCTATATTATCCTGCCATATATAATACTTCTTGCTGTACTAAAGCCTATTGTCAAGCTCCTGGGGTCCATGGACGATTACGTAAGCCGGCACTGGACCGCGAGGTCTAAGTGGCCACAGGTTTTCACCAGTGCCTGCCGCCAGAGCTTCCACAGGTGCAACTGTATATATGGGACCCTGAGCCGATGCCGGTTCAGCTCAAAGATCTGGGAAACACGGGGTGTGCCGGCTGTAACATTATAGCCGGCCACCCCAGTGTAACACCCGCGGTGTGAGTGAGCTCCGAAGCGGGTGCTAACCCGTTAAGCTCGCGGTCAGCGGACCGCGGCATCTAACATGCTTGGGGGACCTTTTCGGGGGCGCCGATGTTGCTGTGGCATCACTGGGGTCCGATGGACCCCAGAGTTACCTGCAAGAAACTGCCAGTAAGATGGCGTCTATGACGTCCTCATACTGGCACAGTGCCAGCCTATACAGTGTATGCAGAGTATTATCATGAACAAGCAATCAGATGATTGCTTGTTTATGTCCCATGGTGAGAAGAGAAGTGAAAAAGTAAAAAAAAAAGTTATTCAATAAAAAAATAAAGAAAAAATCAAATAAAATGCCCAAAGCCCCAAAACATATAAAGAGACATTAACTAAAAAAAGTTCAAATCATAACACAAACCCCACCTATATAGTATCACCACGTCTGTAGAACCCGTAGAATAACAGTAAAAAATTTTTGGTGCAAAAAACAAGCAAAAACAAGCCATCAACCAGCTCTGTTCCAAAATAGTAACAATGTTATGCCACTTGGAAGACGGCAATACAAAAATGATAGATTTTTCCCCACATTAGGGTTTTATTTGACAATTTGTAAAATGTAGAAAAATATTCATGTCTGGTATCCCCGTAATCGTATCGACCGCTAAAATAAAGATAACAGGATTATTAGGCTATACGGTGAACCATAAAAAAAAAGAAAAATTCAGTACAGAATTTATGCTTTCTACTCCTGCCCTCAAAAAAAAGTTCCTAAATTTTCAACAATAGGATACCAACCCCCAAAATGGTAACACTGGAAAAAGCATCATCCTTCAAAAAAATGCCGTACATGGCCCAATAATGAAAAGCGAAAATTTTTAGCTACAAAGGGCCAGTAGGAAAACTAAAATCCTGGCAGCTGCAGGGTGGCTCCTTCCCTTCTGCGCCTCCTGTGCCCCCATAAAACAAGTAACAGCCACATGTTGGGGGTCTCTGCACTCGGAGAAATTATAGAACAAATTGTATGTGGATTTCTTCTTTTATCTTTGGAAATGGTAAATTTTAGGGCTAAATGAACGTATAAACGGCACATTTGACCATTCAAATTTCACCTCCATTTTGATTCAATACTATGAAGATCTCAAGGGGTTAATAATCTTCGTAAATGCTGTTTCTGATAGTTTGTGGGGTGCAGATTTGAAATGAGTTGGTTAAATACTGCCGCGTGACATCAAATAAATTATCCAGACATTTCAAAAATTATGAAAATGTAAAGTAGACAAATGGGAAATGTTATTCAGCAAATTATTTAGGTGGTAAATCGATCTGCCTGAAAACGCATGATTTTGAATTTCGAAAACCGCAAATTTACAAAAAATTCATAATTTTTTCTTTTTTTGTAAATAAACGCCAAAACATCAGCCAAAATTTACCACTAAAATGAAGTACAACATGTGGGGGAAAAAACTAGCTCAGAATGCTTTGATAAGTAACAGGTTCAAAAGTTATAACCATATAAAGGACGCAAGTCAGAATCCAAAAAATGGGACTGAGCCAAGCTGTAAAATGGCTGCGTCCTTAAAAATACATAAACAAATGACTCACATCAGTTACTTAAAAATTGTAATAAAGTATAAAGGGATATTAAGGGATAGTTCAGTTCCCAAAAATGTGGTGAGAGCATGTTCGCAAGTCAGATGGGTGCTGCAATCAGTCCTGCAACATCAAGTCGTGGACATGCACCATCAGATGAGGAAGCATCTTTTGCAAAAAAACTAACATAAAAACCCCAATTTTTTCGTCACTATACATTTAAAGCAACGGGAAAATTACTTACAAGGTCACTCGAGTTCACTAAAGTGCTCTGCTCCAATCTAGATTGTGCGCCAGAAATCATGAGTCTGACGCTTCCTCCACCCTCCGGTCTGACAGGTTCACCATTTTTAGTGGTGCATATAAGTGCTTGGTCTCTGCGTCACAATTTGAAACTAATCCCACGTCGCTCCGAATCAGTTGGACAGTCCGCGAGACCCCACCATTTCTGTTACATGGAAGCACGCAGCAGCTGCGCTAAAATCCGATCGATGCGACACAATCCCAGCGCAGACACTTTGTAAAATCCGCTACAAGCCGATTTTAGTAATTAAGAATGTGCACAGTCGACTAAAGTGCAGCGCAGGACCCTAGTGAAATGAGCCCCATTGGTCTTTGTACAATAGTTTGCAGCTAGTTCTGCAAATGGTCGTGTGTGGATGAGGCCTTACAGTTACAGTCGTTCTTCCAGGAGATATAGCCCTAGGCCAGTGATGGTGAACCTTTAGAGACTGAGTGCCCAAATACGAATAAATCCACTTATACTGTGGCATTTTAAGCAGTAACTTATACAAAGTGTTCTTCCACATCTTTCAATTGTATCAGCCCCTGAGGCCACCAATACAGTTGAAAGAAAGATGGTCTCTCTGTAGAGGAAGATTGGTGGGTCTAGCAGGAGGACCTCCAAAGATGACGCAGTTCTGTCAACACCACCTAACTTTCCTGCGCTTCCAAACCAGCCAATGAAGTGTCGCTTTAAAATAGCGCTGAGAGAACATCTCTATAATTGCCTGGGACCGCAGGAAGATTTGGTCCTGTTTGGTGAACTCTGTCCTGTGGTGATGGCCTGAGTGCCCACAGAAAGGGCTCTGAGTGCCACCTGCCACCCGTGCCATAGGTTTGCCACCACTGCCCAGGCTATAATAATCAGCTACAGGGTTATAAAGTTGTCTGTAATGAAGCTTTATTGTTAATTCTGGTTCTTATAACAACCCAACATTTTTAATACAATTGTCACAGAGACCAAAAAAATTTGGCTGGGGATACAATTATACTATACAGTTCCAACTTACATACAATCAACTTAAAAACAAACCTACGGAACCATTCTGTACGTAACCCGGGGAATCCTGATATATATATACACTGGCCACTTTATTAGGAACACCATGCTAGTAACGGGTTGGACCCCCTTTTGCCTTCAGAACTGCCTCAATTCTTCGTGGCATAGATTCAACAAGGTGCTGGAAGCTCCTCAGAGATTTTGGTCCATATTGACATGATGGGATCACACAGTTGCGCAGATTTGTGCTGCACATCCATGATGCGAATCTCCCGTTCCACCACATCCCAAAGATGCTCTATTGGATTGAGATCTGGTGACTGTGGAGGCCATTTGAGTACAGGTGACCTCATGTCATGTTCAAGAAACCAGTCTGAGATGATTCCAGCTTTATGACATGGCGCATTATCCTGCTGAAAGTAGCCATCAGATGTCAGGGTACATTGTGTCCATAAAGGGATGGACATGGTCAGCAACAATACTAGGTGGCTGTGGTTGACACGATGCTCATTGGTACCAAGGGGCCCAAGAAGTGCCAAGAAATATTACACACATGACACACACCACCACCAAGCCTGAACGTTGTACAAGGCAGGATGGATCCATGCTTCATGTTGTTGACGCAATTCTGACCCTACCATCACCGAATGTCGCAGCGTTTTTCCAATCTTCTACTGTCCATTTGATGAGCTTGTGCAATTGTAGCCTCAGTTTCTTGTTCTTAGCTGAAAGGAGTGGCACCCGGTGTGGTCTTCTGCTGCTGTAGCCCATCTGCCTCACAGTTCGACGTACTGTGCGTTCAGAGATGCTCTTCTGCCTACCTTGGTTGTAACGGGTGGCGATTTGAGTCACTGTTGCCTTTCTATCAGCTCAAACCAGTCTGCCATGCATTTCCTCTGACCTCTGGCATCAACAAGGCATTTCCGCCCACAGAACTGCCGCTCACTGGATGTTTTCTTTCGGACCATTCTCTGCTTAAACCCTAGAGATGGTTGTGCGTGAAATCCCAGTAGATCAGCAGTTTCTGAATACTCAGACCAGCCCTTCTGGCACCAACAACCATGCCCACGTTCAAAGGCATCAAATCACCTTTCTTCCCCATTACTGTGCTGGTTTGAATGCAGGAGATTGTCTTGACCATGTCTACATGCCTAAATACACTGAGTTGCTGCCATGTGATTGGCTGATTAGAAATTAAGTGTAAACGAGCAGTTGGACAGGTGTACCTAATAAAGTGCGCGTGGTGATATATATATAATAAATGTTGATGTTTTTTTTACAATTAATGTGAATCTTTGTTTGCCATGACTGATTTTTCGGAGAAAATAACTGATATATGACCCTGTCTTGTTTCAGTTCTACCATATGAAATGCCAACATTCCTGGTGGTCTTGGGCAGTGTAGTTGGTTTCACTGCTAATATCAATCACATGTAATTCCAAGATCCATGGTGGATCTAATTGTATTATGGAGCCAGGTAATCTGGCGAGGGTTGGGTTTGTATATTAATTCCATGTGAGAGCTAGAAACCAAAGAGGAAGAGACCAACAATGTGTGAATTTACATTTTAATCATGATGACGACAGATGGTACAGACCCCTGCAGGTTACAGCAGTTATCTACTAAATTATGAGGAATATTTGTAAGGACTTTACCCGAGTATATGGGCAGAACCTACAATGACACATGCAGTAAGATGAAAATGCTAACATGCAAGCAGAATATATGTGGTAGGAGTTTTTTACAATAATACAGTGTGTGGGACTAGGCCCTAAGGACATGTGTGGTGGGGGGACTGGGCCATACAGAACATTGTGGTTGGGGACTGGGCCCATACAGAACATGTGTGGTGGGGACTGGGCCCATACAGGACATGTGTGGTGGGGACTGGGCCCATACAGAACATGTGTGGTGGGGACTGGGCCCATACAGGACATGTGGTGGGGACTGGGCCCATACAGGACATTGTGGTGAGGACTAGGCCCATACAGACATGTGTGGTGGGGACTGGCCCATAAGACATGTGTGGTGGGACTGGGCCATACAGAACATGTGTGGTGGGAACTGGGCCCATACAGAACATGTGTGGTGGGGACTGGGCCCATACAGGACATGTGTGGGTGGGGCTGGCCCATACAGGAATGTGTGGTGGGGACTGGGCCCATATAAACATGGTGGTGGGGGGACTGGGCCCATACAGAACATGTGTGGTGGGGACGGGCCCAACAGGACATGTGTGGTGGACTGGGCCCATACAGACATGTGTGGTGAGGACTGGCCATACAGGACATGTGGGTGGGGACTGGGCCCATACAGAACATGTTGGTGGGGACTGGGGCCCATACAAACATGTGTGTGGGAACTGGGCCCATACAGGACAGTGTGGTGAGGACTGGGCCCATACAGAACATGTGTGGTGGGAACTGGGCCCATATAGAACATGTGGGGTGGGGACTGGGCCCATACAGGACATGTGTGGTGGGGACTGGGCGCATACAGGACATGTGTGGTGGGGACTGGACCCATACAGGACATGTGTGGTGGGGACTGGGCCCATATAGAACATGTTCCGTCCCCACACACATGTCCTGTATGCGCCCAGTCCCCACCACACATGTCCTGTATGGGCCCAGTCCCCACCCCACATGTTCTATATGGGCCCAGTTCCCACCACACATGTTCTGTATGGGCCCAGTCCCCTCCCCACATGTTCTATATGGGCCCAGTTCTCACCACACATGTTCTGTATGGGCCCAGTCCTCACCACACTGTCCTGTATGGGCCCAGTTCCCACCACACATGTTCTGTATGGGCCCAGTCCCCACCACATGTTCTGTATGGGCCCAGTCCCCACCCACATGTCCTGTATGGCCAGTCCTCACCACACATGTTCTGTATGGGCCCAGTCTCACCACACATGTCCTGTTGGGCCCGTCCCCACCACACATGTTCTGTATGGGCCCAGTCCCCACCACCACCATGTTTATATGGGCCCAGTCCCCACCACACATGTCCTGTATGGGCCCAGTCCCCACCACACATGTCCTGTATGGGCCCAGTCCCCACCACACATGTTCTGTATGGGCCCAGTCCCCACCACACATGTTCTGTATGGGCCCAGTCCCCACCACACATGTCTGTATGGCCCAGTCCCCACCACACATGTCTGTATGGGCCTAGTCCTCACCACAATGTCCTGTATGGGCCCAGTCCCCACCACACATGTCCTGTATGGGCCCAGTCCCCACCACACATGTTCTGTATGGGCCCAGTCCCCACCACACATGTCCTGTATGGGCCCAGTCCCCACCACATATGTTCTGTATGGGCCCAGTCCCCACCACATATGTTCTGTATGGGCCCAGTCCCCCCACCACACATGTCTGTAGGGCCTAGTCCCCACCACACTGTATTATTGTAAAAACTCCTACCACATATATTCTGCTTGCATGTTAGCATTTTCATCTTACTGCATGTGTCATTGTAGGTTCTGCCCATATACTCGGGTAAAGTCCTTACAAATATTCCTCATAATTTAGTAGATAACTGCTGTAACCTGCAGGGGTCTGTACCATCTGTCGTCATCATGATTAAAATGTAAATTCCAACATTGTTGGTCTCTTTCCTCTTTGGTTTCTAGCTCTCACATGGAATTAATATACAAACCCAACCCTCGCCAGATTACCTGGCTCCATAATACAATTAGATCCACCATGGATCTTGGAATTACTAGTGATTGATATTAGCAGTGAAACCAACTACACTGCCCAAGACCACCAGGAATGTTGGCATTTCATATGGTAGAACTGAAACAAGACAGGGTCATATATCAGTTATTTTCTCCGAAAAATCAGTCATGGCAAACAAAGATTCACATAATTGTAAAAAAACATCAACATTTATTATATATATATCACCACGCGCACTTTATTAGGTACACCTGTCCAACTGCTCGTTTACACTTAATTTCTAATCAGCCAATCACATGGCAGCAACTCAGTGTATTTAGGCATGTAGACATGGTCAAGACAATCTCCTGCATTTCAAACCGAGCATCAGTCAATGGGGAAGAAAGGTGATTTGATGCCTTTGAACGTGGGCATGGTTGTTGGTGCCAGAAGGGCTGGTCTGAGTATTCAGAAACTGCTGATCTACTGGGATTTCACGCACAACCATCTCTAGGGTTTAAGCAGAGAATGGTCCGAAAGAAAACATCCAGTGAGCGGCAGTTCTGTGGGCGGAAATGCCTTGTTGATGCCAGAGTCAGAGGAAAGCATGGCAGACTGGTTTGAGCTGATAGAAAGGCAACAGTGACTCAAATCGCCACCCGTTACAACCAAGGTAGGCAGAAGAGCATCTCTGAACGCACAGTACGTCGAACTGTGAGGCAGATGGGCTACAGCAGCAGAAGACCACACCGGGTGCCACTCCTTTCAGCTAAGAACAGGAAACTGAGGCTACAATTGCACAAGCTCATCAAATGGACAGTAGAAGATTGGAAAAACGCTGCGACATTCGGTGAGTGGTAGGGTCAGAATTGCGTCAACAACATGAAGCATGGATCCATCCTGCCTTGTATCAACGTTCAGGCTGGTGGTGGTGTTGTGTCATGTGTGAATATTTCTTGGCACTTCTTGGGCCCTTGGTACCAATGAGCATCGTGCAACCACAGCCACCTAGTATTGTTGCTGACCATGTCCATCCCTTTATGGCACAATGTACCTGACATCTGATGGCTACTTTCACAGGATAATGCGCCATGTCATAAAGCTGGAATCATCTCAGACTGGTTTCTTGAACATGACATGAGGTCACCTGTACTCAAATGGCCTCCACAGTCACCAGATCTCAATCCAATAGAGCATCTTTGGGATGTGGTGGAACGGGAGATTCGCATCATGGATGTGCAGCACAAATCTGCGCAACTGTGTGATCCCATCATGTCAATATGGACCAAAATCTCTGAGGAGCTTCCAGCACTTGTTGAATCTATGCCACGAAGAATTGAGGCAGTTCTGAAGGCAAAAGGGGGTCCAACCCGTTACTAGCATGGTGTTCCTAATAAAGTGGCCAGTGTATATATATATCAGGATTCCCCGGGTTACGTACAGAATGGTTCCGTAGGTTTGGTTTTAAGTTGATTGTATGTAAGTTGGAACTGTATAGTATAATTGTATCCCCAGCCAAATTTTTTTGGTCTCTGTGACAATTGTATTAAAAATGTTGGGTTGTTATAAGAACCAGAATTAACAATAAAGCTTCATTACAGACAACTTTATAACCCTGTAGCTGATTATTATAGCCTGGGCAGTGGTGGCAAACCTATGGCACGGGTGGCAGGTGGCACTCAGAGCCCTTTCTGTGGGCACTCAGGCCATCACCACAGGACAGAGTTCACCAAACAGGACCAAATCTTCCTGCGGTCCCAGGCAAATTATAGAGATGTTCTCTCAGCGCTATTTTAAAGCGACACTTCATTGGCTGTTTGGAAGCGCAGGAAAGTAGGTGGTGTTGACAGAACTGCTCATCTTTGGAGGTCCTCCTGCTAGACCCACCAATCTTCCTCTACAGAGAGACCATCTTTCTTTCAACTGTATTGGTGGCCTCAGGGGCTGATACAATTGAAAGATGTGGAAGAACACTTTGTATAAGTTACTGCTTAAATGCCACAGTATAAGTGGATTTATTCGTAGTTTGGGCACTCAGTCTCTAAAGGTTCACCATCACTGGCCTAGGGCTATATCTCCTGGAAGAACGACTGTACTGTAAGGCCTCATCCACACACGACCATTTGCAGAACTAGCTGCAAACTATTGTACAAAGACCAATGGGGCTCATTTCACTAGGGTCCTGCGCTGCACTTTAGTCGACTGTGCACATTCTTAATTACTAAATCGGCTTGTAGCGGATTTTACAAAGTGTCTGCGCTGGGATTGTGTCGCATCGATCGGATTTTAGCGCAGCTGCTGCGTGCTTCCATGTAACAGAAATGGTGGGGTCTTCGCGGACTGTCCACTGATTCGGAGCGACGTGGGATTAGTTTCAAATTGTGACGCAAGACCAAGCACTTATATGCACCACTAAAAATGTGAACCTGTCAGACCGGAGGGTGGAGAAGCGTCAACTCATGATTTCTGGCGCACAATCTAGATTGGAGCAGAGCACTTTAGTGAACTCGAGTGACCTTGTAAGTAATTTTCCCGTTGGCTTTAAATGTATAGTGACTGAAAAAATTGGGGTTTTTATGTTAGTTTTTTTGCAAAAGATGCTTCCTCATCTGATGGTGCATGTCCACGACTTGATGTTGCAGGACTGATTGCAGCACCCATCTGACTTGCGAACATGCTCTCACCACAGTTTTTGGGAAACTGAACTATCCCTTAATTATCCCTTTATACTTTATTACAATTTTTAAGTAACTGATGTAGTCATTTGTTTATGTATTTTTAAGGACGCAGCCATTTTACAGCTTGGCTCAGTCCCATTTTTGGATTCTGACTTGCGTCCTTTATATGGTATAACTTTTGAACCTGTTACTTATCAAAGCGATTCTGAGCTAGTTTTTCCCCACATGTTGTACTTCATTTTAGTGGTAAATTTTGGCTGATAGTTTTGGCGTTTATTTACAAAAAAAAGAAAAAATTATGAATTTTTTGTAAATTTGCGGTTTTCGAAATTCAAAATCATGCGTTTTCAGGCAGATCGATTTACCACCTAAATAAGTTGCTGAATAACATTTCCCATTTGTCTACTTTACATTTTCATAATTTTTGAAATGTCTGGATAATTTATTTGATGTCACGCGGCAGTATTTAACCAACTCATTTCAAATCTGCACCCCACAAACTATCAGAAACAGCATTTACGAAGATTATTAACCCCTTGAGATCTTCATAGTATTGAATCAAAATGGAGGTGAAATTGAATGGTCAAATGTGCCGGTTTATACGTTCATTTAGCCCTAAAATTTACCATTTCCAAAGATAAAAGAGAAATCCACATACAATTTGTTCTATAATTTCTCCGAGTGCAGAGACCCCCAACTGTGGCTGTTACTTGTTTTATGGGGGCACAGTGAGGCGCAGAAGGGAAGGAGCCACCCTGCAGCTGCCAGGATTTTAGTTTTCCTACTGGCCCTTTGTAGCTAAAAATTTTCGCTTTTCATTATTGGGCCATGTGACGGCATTTTTTTGAAGGATGAGTGCTTTTTCCAGTGTTACCATTTTGGGGTGGTATCCTATTGTTGAAAATTTAGGAACTTTTTTTTGAGGGCAGGAGTAGAAAAGCATAAATTCTGTACTGAATTTTTCTTTTTTTTTATGGTTCACCGTATAGCCTAATAATCCTGTTATCTTTATTTTAGGGTCGATACGATTACGGGGATACCAGACATGAATATTTTTCTTACATTTTACAAATTGTCAAATAAAACCCTAATGTGGGGAAAAATCTATCATTTTTGTATTGCCGTCTTCCAAGTGGCATAACATTGTTACTATTTTGGCACAGAGCTGGTTGATGGCTTGTTTTTGCTTGTTTTTTGCACCAAAAATTTTTTACTGTTATTCTACGGGTTTGCTACAGACGTGGTGATACTATATAGGTGGGGTTTGTGTTATGATTTGAACTTTTTTTAGTTAATGTCTCTTTATATGTTTTGGGGCTTTGGGCATTTTATTTGATTTTTCTTTATTTTTTATTGAATAACTTTTTTTTTTACTTTTTCACTTCTCTTCTCACCATGGGACATAAACAAGCAATCATCTGATTGCTTGTTCATGATAATACTCTGCATACACTTGTATAGGCTGGCACTGTGCCAGTATGAGACGTCATAGACGCCATCTTACTGGCAGTTTCTTGCAGGTAACTCTGGGGTCCATCGGACCCCAGTGATGCCACAGCAACATCGGCGCCCCCGAAAAGGTCCCCCAAGCATGTTAGATGCCGCGGTCCGCTGACCGCGAGCTTAACGGGTTAGGCACCCGCTTCGGAGCTCACTCACACCGCGGGTGTTACACTGGGGTGGCCGGCTATATGTTACAGCCGGCACACCCCGTGTTTCCCAGATCTTGAGCTGAACCGGCATCGGCTCAGGGTCCCATATATACAGTTGCACCTGTGGAAGCTCTGGCGGCAGGCACTGGTGAAAACCTGGTGCGCACTTAGACTCGCGGTCCAGGTGCCGGCTTACGTAATCGTCCATGGACCCCAGGAGCTTGACAATAGGCTTTAGTACAGCAAGAAGTATTATATATGGCAGGATAATATAGAGAAGGATTATTGTATTATAGGTGGGAACTAAAAATCTGTAAGTATCACATGCTGAACGGACTGAGCAACCATGACAGAACCTATGAAGTTCTCTTCCTCACAAGAGTCATCAGGAGACATGACAGAGAACACAACAAAATTTTAATATATTTTGTGTTGTCTGGGGCTCTCGTCATTCAGCACAGTGTGTACATGACTCTATAAGTGGGCTCATCATGTGATTCACCACACCAAGGACATTCATTTAACTTCAACCAAACATCCAGTATCTGGCAGAAAAGTCTGGGGATTCTGAAACCCTTTAATGAGCAGAAATGACTGATCCCTCAGAGTTTTTTAAACAGTTGGGGTTATAAATTTTATTTATTTCTTTCCATCTTCCTGCAAGTCACATTGTCGAGTGCCGACATCAACGTTATTTGTATATATAATTTTCACACCAAGGCAATAGACATATGACTGATGCCACAGAACTAATGTATTCTGTAGATGCCGGTGAATCAATCCTTCCCATGCGCCAATTAGTTGATTTCACCCCTCCAGGACTTGTCCACTCTTGGAATAGAGTAAAGATCAGAGAATGTCCAGTGTTTCGGATCCTAAGATGAGATGGCTGGAACATAACGTTTAGGATGGATGGCAAACAACCGAAGGTCATCAATGTCACATCGTGAGAGTCCAGTTCTCGGGATTGGGAACCCCCACTCGGCACAACGTATGAAGGATGAAAGACACAAAATGATGCTACTGTGTTGGGTCCAGACTTGGCCATCATGGTGACTTATTTCCTTATGTATTAAGTATGTCCTGATTTATAATCTCCATAGCACCACTATAAATCATGGTCCCGCAGCACGCTAGCCTCTTAGCAAATATGGGACAATTAGCCTTAGTCTTTGTGCAGCAGTAAGATCGAAATTTCATCTCCATGTGATTTTTGGTGGCTTTTTGTCCCTTTCGATTCTCCTAGTTCTGCTCGTTCCTCATGGGATAATGGTGATAAGAGGCATAGATCAGTCTAAAAGGTTGTCCTTGGTACTTCATTCGCATGTATGAAGGAACTTGTATTTATTCACTGAAGTATCTGAAGATGTTTGTAATCTTTATGCTTGGACTTGCACAAAGTTGTGGAGCAATAAGGAAACCGCATATGTACAATTCTACCATCCTCACGTTTGTCACACATAAATCACTCTTTATGCTAGGAGATGCCATGTTTAAGACTCCAAATGTAGAGATTTTTAGTCTATGATTCACTTCCTTTCTAAAGTCCCAGAAGCTTAAGTCCTAAACATCATGAGAAATATGTACAGTATGATTCTACTTACGCTTTCTGAGATACATTTCCTGTTGAGTGTTTTATATACAACTTTGAGATGTTTTATAAGCTCTTCAAGATTTCTCCTCCCAAAGCAAGTCCGGCCTTTTCTTTGTTTTGGCATTTTCCTGGTAACTTCTCAACACCTATTTGGGTGTGAGGGGTTCAATGTCCCCATTTACAATTGATTTGTCTGATGATACCGTTTCTCAGATGAAGACTATGGGGCAGATTTACTTACCGGTCCAGTCGCGATCTCGCGCTATTTTGCAACACAATTTTTTTAAATTCCACATTTTTTTTCCGTCCGTCAGGTTTTCCGACGGCCACCCCCCCCCCCCAATTTCTGTCACGTGAAAGCCAGCGACATGCGCCACATCCATCGCGCGCCAAATCCCTTGGCAATCAACGCAGATCGGAAAAATTCGGGAACCCGGTGGAAAAATTGACCCAGATTAGTAAATGTGCCCCTATAACTTGAGTAACCTTAAGCTAAAACAATTTATAATTTAGGAGCTATTTTATTCTCATATGAGAAAACTGGTAAAAGCTACCATCAGATATTTACATATTAAAGTGATGCTGTCACGCAATTTCACAAATCCAGCTAGTGGCAGGGTCCCGTAGAGCCATAATACTGATGTGAATAGGGGAGATGTCATCTAAGGTCCTTTACTTTTGCAACATCTACCCCATGTGTGTATCTAATCGCATGAAATCACAGCATGCCTCCATTGACTTCTATTCTACCCATGCCTCCATGGAAGCATGCTGTGATTTTATGTGATCCGAGAGTCATACATGGGTAGACATTGCAAATGTAACAGGGCCTTAGATAACATCACATGGTCACATGCTGAAGTGCCCAATGATGTAACAGAGCTCTCTCATGTTCCAAAGAGCATGTATCATTGGACTCTAGATGAGTTGCATATAAGTTTTAAAACTGATTTTTTTAACGCAGCTAAGAAATAAAACCTTTTAGGGTGTAGGACAGTTTTAATATTTATTTTGGGTGATTTAATTTAAATGAAAGGTTGTATTTAAGGTAGATCGATTTAGGGTGATCGTAAAGCTGACCTCTAATTTATTAACTTAATCCTAAATGCTTCTCAATTAAACTACACTTTATCTAGGCAATATATGGCAAATTATCCACTATTATGGAGGCTACTGGGGTGTGGAATCCTCTCTGGGCAGCGGAGCAAGTACCCACACCCAAGGTAGCCTCTGTGATGCCTCCTACTGGCACTTCTTGTTGCGCACCCTCACCTTCTCTCAGGCAATCCGACGCTAGCAAAGCTGCTGTGCATGCGCTATGTATGTCGCGAGGTATAACGCGCATAGCAAACTCCTGTTGGCTCTGAGCTGGAGCTATCTGCACATTCGCGCAAGCTACTGAAGGAACCAACTGCTACGAAGTGTAAGGGGTTGCGCACCGATGCGCAGTAGGTGTCCACTTGGGTGGGACTTTGTTCCCACTGCCCAAGAGGCTACTAAACACGCCGTTTCGTCTGCCTACAATTGCATAGTAGTAAAAAAGGTGTTAGTTGAATTTGCATGAATTACGTATAGTTTGCATAGATAGGGGCACCTAACCATAATACTTAAGGAGATTTGCTGAATGGTGCTTCCTTTGACCGCCACCCGATTCCGCAGAAGTTTTTCTCAGATTGTTGACTACGGTCAACTGCTGATATTTCTTTTCATTTAGTACGTCTTCACTTTTATTATTTTCCATGGTCGTCTCAATAATGAAGAGGAAGCACAATGTCAGCGCCCCTATTGTTCATTGAGGTAAGCAGGAACATCCAGTTCCCCTCCTCCCATAAATTCATTATACTCTCGCTTTCTGTGCATTGTGTCATTCAGTTTTGTGATTTCAGCTTGGCACATCTCTCCCCGAACCTGATATCATCCAACGTCCGGACTATAAGGTGATGCCCGTGTCTGTTTTCTGAGGAGCCAAATTTGGCAGCTCCTTGTTGGCTTAATGCCATCTCCAATCATTCTAAATTTTGACTATACAATTAATCCCAATGAATCAATAATCCTGGTGCCCTCCATTCTGCTCTTTGTGCCCTGTTTGCTCCCCTGTCGGCTGACCGCCTCCGCCTCCACTGCCCTATTCGAATAGTTATGGGGACTGTGCCTGTGACTAGTTCTTCTGCAGAGGTAGTAGCCATACAGGACAGACAAACAAGGCAACCAGAAGCAGCATCTGAGCCCCCATATTTGTTCCCTTTATTGAGTCTCATGCAACGTATAGTCTGGGCAGAGGTTTTTGTAGTCATGCAATGGTATAGTGTGATGATAAATCATAGAATGGAGATATGTAGAAGCATAAAGAGCAATGTCGAAATTATGGACATGACCATAATTGGGACATGACTAGGAATTATGTAATATTCGGATCTAATATGGTGGAAACGTGGGGATATAATGGAATTGATAATGGTTGATGCACTGCCCATCACCTTGTACTTTAGCTGGACACTTAGAGAACACATGAAGCTTCTTCTACGTGCTCAATCCCCTTGAATAGAGAAATTTCCATAATTTTAGGTACAATATGCATGACCGTAGGTACCAAGGGATGCTACATCTACAACACATGAACTCTCCAGCTTGTTGCTATTATGAAATGATGCATGGATCTTATCATTCACAAATACAACCTTGGGTTCTACAACATCCTCCCATATCTTACAAAAATTCTTCTGTGGCCTTATTTTCCCAGGGTTGCTTGGATCCTGGAGTGATGGAAATGATCATCTATTGTCCTGGTAGCGCTGCCCTTATGTCAGGCACCGAGGCTGCCAAGTCGTATGCCAGGCCTACCGGAATACCTGGAATTCCAGGAACAATGAAAGGATGGAGCTGATGGAGAAAAGGGAACCGGTAAGTCAATGCTGGCGATGGTTTGATGATAAGGTGTTGTGTTGATGTCATCTCCTGTTCACATCTTCTGTTATCAGGTCTTCCAGGCCCATTATTGGTGCTGAAATAAAATGAACAACGAGGAGATACTGGTCACGACTGATTCCAGGTAAAGTGGGGCCAAAAGGGCCTATGGTTCCCCCAGATTCCCGACCTACAGGCTTAAGGATTGAAGGGGATCTGGAGACTATAAGACGAGGTGCACTCTGTCTTCTGTGAAAAAGACCACATTAGGAAGCCCTCGTAAGGATCACCATTCGCTTTGATAAATCCTTGTCAATGTGAAATCCAGTATGATTTCCGTACAGGAAGTCACCTGTCAATACCCTGGTCTCTACTACTTACAATACCACCGCTCGTTCCCACAGGCACACCCTCGCGTCCACATTGTCAAGGAGAGACAGTGCACAAAGAGAAGGTTGTCCTCTTCTGTGATCAGGCTCTTTAACATCTTCCAGACCACCACTGGCACGTGGTGTTGTGCTGAAGGTCAAAGCATGCATATCGGTCTGGCTGGACTACGGTGAACTAACACCTCTGGCCATTGAGGGAGCGCAACAGTATATTCTCAGATTCATTGCTTTTCCAGAGTATAACGAGAGGCCTAGTAGGAACTGTTGGGGGTTCTGGGCACAGTCGGGGACCTTCGGATGTCATGTGCTTGATGGGCTCTTCTTGTGTGTATAGTACCGCGCCCCCCACCTCAAAACAATGTTGCCAGACAGCTTCAATTTTAAACGATTACATGACTTCTCCAATGGGAAGACAAAATTTTAATGTCCTATAACATGCGCAAAACGCATTACAACGTGTCCAACCTCCATGTCATCTCTCCATATAGTCAATGCCTATAACATTCGCAATGGTCGAACCCAAACACATCCATGTCTTATAACCCCGTTAACCAAAGAGTCCTCCTGCCGTTCTATGGGGGAGTTCCTTTTCTGTACAAAAATAATGTTCTAAATAAGATTCCATTTTGTTTGGATTGAGGCTATATTTGACTATTTTCCATGCTGCTCTCATTCTCAGTCTAATGGGAGTACCTTTAAGGGCACATGCTGTTAAGCTAGTGGTCTTGCCTGTTGAGCACATGCTCTCCCACCCACAGAGCTGCAGGTGAAGCTTTAAATGGGGTCCTTCCCATCATTCTCCTCAGGGAGCCGTAATGGGGCATAGTTGTAGAGACTGTAAGATGATACTCATCTTTCTGCAATTATGAGTGAATCTTCTCTTGACGGAGTTTTCTGTAGATCTCAAAGACGCTCTGAAGGGCAAATTGAGATCTTTGAGTGGGGCAGAGTGATAAGCTCCTCCTGAGCGTGCTCCTGTATAAAGGATAAGCTCCAACCCCTCTCAGGGTTTCACTCTTTAGTGGCAGGGGATAATGGCACTCTCTCCATTGGAGGTTTTTTGTCTCTGTAGGTGCATCAGATAAGGTCCTCCCCTGAGTATTGCCTCAGTGGGCAGGGATAAGCTCTCCCCCGAGGGCCATGTCGTAGTCACAGGGATAAGCTCAGCACCACCCTGCGGGTTGGCCTTTTAGTGCAGGGATATCACTCTTCGCCATTGGAGGTATCGCTGTCGAAGTGGGCAGGATAAGCTCCTCCCCTGATGGTTCTCGTCTGCGGTTCAGAGATAGCTTCTCCTGAGGTGTTGCCTCTGTGAGGTGGGTCAGAAATAAGGGCTCTCCCGCTGAGGGTTGCTCTCCCGGTGCAAAAATAAGCCTCAATGACGATGGCCTTTAGTGGGCAGGAATAAAAGCTCTTCCCATTGTGATGTTGGCTCTGTGGTGCATAATAAGCTGCGCTCCCTGGTCCCTGGTAGGGGTTCTGTATTTGCGGGGGTAAACTATTTCCTCCTGTGGACTGATCTGTAATGGCCATGATAAGGACTTCTCCCTGATTTGGCATACTTTGGTGGGCAGGACATGCAATCCCCGAGTTTGATCTGTGCTCAGTGTATTTTATAAGATATAGCCCTCCCCTCTGGCGGCTCCCTGTGGCAGTGATACTCCTCCCGCTGGAGGTTGCTCATAGTGCATGATAGGCTCCACCCTAGTGGTTGACTGCCCTCCCCCTTTGAGGTGCCCTCTAGGCATGTATATTATACACTCTTGGTACCGCCTGGGGTATGATGAGAGCGGTGGGATAATAAAGAGTGGGTGCTGGGGGATAAACATTGAGGGGGGTGCTGGGGGAAATAAATAGAAAGGGAGGTCTGGGAGATATAATAGAGGTTCGTCTGGGGGGACAACATGAGGTGCGGGGTGCTGTTGATAATTGAAGGGGTGGCTTGGGGATACATGAGAAGAAGTGGAATTTTGGGAATACCATAAGAGGATGGGTGGCTGGGGGGATAACATGGGGGCTCAGCGTAATATATGAGAGGGGTATTGCTGGTGCCCGGGGGATAACAATGTTGTGTGGGGGTTCTGGGAAGTACATGGGAGGTACGGTGGTCTGGGTGTAACCTGAGGTAGGGTGCTTCAGGGAATAATGAGAGGGTCTGCTGGGGGCAATAACGACTGAGGTGTGGGGTGGCTGGGAAGTATAGAGTGGCATGCTGGGGGTATAACATGAGGTTGGGGTCTAACTGGGTGATAACCTAGAGGGGGTGCTATGTAGATAGCATGCGTTGGGGTGCTCAGGGGAATAACATGAGGTGTGGGGGTGCGAGGAAATAACATGAGGTGTGGGGGTGGGCTGGTTGATAACATGAGGGTGGGGCTTGCTGTGTGAATAACATGAGGTGTTGGGGTCCTGGGGGGTAACATGAGTGTGGGTTCTTTGGGGGTTAACATGAGTGTGGGTGCTGGAGGAGTAACATGAGGGTGGGGGTGCTGGGAATAACAGAGGTGTGGGGGTCTGGAGGAATAACATGAGGGTGTTGGGGGTGTCTGCATGAATAACATGAGTTGTGGGGGTGTGCTTGGGGATAACATAGGTGTGGGGGTGTGTCTGGATGAATAACATGAGGTGTGGGGTGGCTGGGTGATAACATGAGGTGTGGGTGCTGGGGATAACATGGGTGTATGGGGTGCGGGAGGAAAACAGAGTGTGGGGGTGCTTGGAGGTCCTTCCATGAGTGTGGGGGGCTGGTGGGGGGTACTAACATGAGTGTGGGGGTGCTTCGCTGGGGGGTTAACATGAGGTTGGGTGCTTGGGGATCAGCATGAGGTGTGGGGGTGCTGCTGGGTGAATCAGGAGGTGGTGTGAAGGTGCTGGAGAATAAACATGAGGTGTGGGAGGTGCTTGATATACATGAGGTGTGGGGTGCTGGGGGGATAACCATGATGTGTGGGGGTGCTGAGGATAACATGAGGTGGGGTGCTGGAGGAATCCTGGGTGTGGGGTGCTGGGGGATAACATGAGTGTGGGGTGGGCTGGGGGAAATAACATGAGTGTGGGGGTGTCTGGTGGAGGAATAAACTACGGTTGTGGTGTATGGATGCATAACATGAGGTGTGGGGGTGCTGGGGGATACATGAGGTGTGGGGTACTTGGGGGCGAAAACAGAGGTGTGGTGGGTGTCTCAGGGAATATATTAGAGGGGTGCGTGCTGGGGAATAACATGAGGTGTGGGTGCTGGGGGAATAACATTATGTTGGGGGTGCGGGGGGAATAACTAGGAGTCTGGGGGTGTGCGGCTGGGGGTAGATAACATGAGGTGGGGCGATCCTCGCCATCATGTGAACGGGAAAGAGGACAAATGATCTCCGCTAAGGCCACACCCCATCACTCCCTGTTCTCACCTGCCCGCAAATTTAACATAGTATAAAATAAAAATCATCTCAATAAAAAATACAATTATCCTACTGGGACTTGACCCTAGAACCTACGATTGTCCATGAACAGAAGTCACATTGCAACCAACCCACTGAGCTATAATCTCTGTGACTAATCTAGTTTTCTAGAAATTTTGGTAGCTAATGTCGCTGTGACTGCTACTGTTTCGAAACTGACATCAGATTTTAATGGCCTGGTATACTAGGGAGGGAGAGTGTATTTCTCAGAGAGATTTAATTATTGAATATATTGTTATTTATAGATTATGGAGAAATGATATTATTATTATGGAGATGATTATTTATTTTTTCTATTATTAAATAATCGGCTCGCATAATAATAAAAAATAATAAATTTATAATAATAATAGCTCAATATTACGAATAATAACCCTCTGAGAAGATCCTCTCTATCAGGGTCATTAGCCTCAGCTCTGTATCACTGGGCTTTAGCTCAGTTAGTTAAGGCTCCTGTATATGGTGCAGAGGGTCCCATGGGGGTGGCGCAGTCACTGGTCTATAGTTCATTAGTTAAGGCTTCTTCTGCAGTGCCGCAGGGTCCCAGTTCGAATCTCAGCCTGGCCAAAACTTATTTAATGTAATTATATAAAGAGCTTGTGTCCGGGGAACCCTAGAGACCATTCATAGGGACAGATGTCGATCGTACCTTATGACGTGGTGCTCTGCCCCGCGCTAAGCCCGACACTTCGCTGAAGAAGATTCCTGATCCCTATGTCTGCTCTGGAAACCCTGGGATGCAGTGACTCATATACAGGCAGTCCCGCGGGTTACGTAAATATAGGACTGGGGGGTTTGTTCTTACGTTGGAATTGTATGTACGTCCGAAATTAACTGTATATTTTATATTGAAGTTTCTAGACCATTTTTTTTTTTGCCCCGTTGACCATGGCGTTTCAAAATTTTTTGCTGTATTGGACCAGGATTATCAATAAAGCGTCATGTAGTCAGACACCTTACAGCTGATCATGCAGTCTGTGGACTATATTAAGCATCCAGAAGCTTCAGCCAGTAGTCACAGTGGGCAGAGGGGTCCGTCTGTACTATGGTTTGTGCTGTAAGTTCGGGCTCCGTAGTAGGGGACCGCCTGTTACGGGACAGATGGTGTCTGACCTGATGACTTGTGTCCCTGCTCTCCACTACCTGACACTCTCTTCTCTCTCTGAAAGGGCTTCCCATCCCATGTCTGCTCTGGGGAACGGGCCTAGGAGATGTATGATCACGGTCATACTTGCCGACCTATATGAGATCTGGAGTCTTGATGACGGTGGTCCCGCTCATCGCCGCCCCATACAGGACATGTGTGGTGGGGACTGGGCCCATATAGAACATGTGTGTTAGAGGTTTGATTCCATAGCAAAGGATAGAGAGGCCTGAAGAGAGAAAGAGGAGTCTGAAGAGAGGAAATAGAAGAGAAACTGGACTGCATGTAGAATAGACAGGTCCAGAAGAAGGACACAGGTAATAATGCTTATTGGGGAACAGAGGAGTTTTAGGCTAATACAGTTGACTCTGGAGAGAAGACAGAAAAGTCTGGAGGACAACTGCAGGGACATAGGGGTTAAGATGGGGAAAGAGGTTTGAGGGTGGAGAAAAATATCCAGAGGATTAGAGCAGGGTCTGGATGATGATAAATGTTGTCACATGGGACAATGGACTCCATGGTAGCTCAAAGAGAATCTCCGTAGGGAACAGGAGGGTATAGAAGTAGTATATGACACACAAGCCATAAACATGTAAATTCTGCTCAACTTCATTTACATGTTTAGTTGGTGGAGAAATTGCCTTTGTCTACACATTAAATAATCTACCACCGTACTGACAGGATCAAAACCACTGAAGAGCAAGATTTTCTCAGACAAAGCTTTAATCTGGAAATACAAGAAACCCAGAGAAGACACTGTCATTATTCTCAATACCAATCATACCATTGTAATCATTGGCGGACAACCACACCTCTTGGAATTTCTGCAGCTGGACCAGCACTCCTCCGGATGTGACCTGTACATCGTTGGATATATGGTCACAGAAGCTGGCCTTTACCTCACTGTCTGCGTACAGAGAGACACATAGGTTTTTGTCTTGTGAGGCATGATACACAAAGTAATATAGTCCGGGAATATGGCATACAAAAGTCCCTGAAGTAACGTTGTAATGCTGGTGGTCATTGGTGATGACTCTGTTGAATATAATTGGTGTATTTTTTGTAGGATTTATTCCCGTTACTCTGGCCATCGTGAAAGCTGATTGATATTGGCGCTTGTGGTTTCCTGGCATTCCATTGTCCCCAGGAAAGCCACGCTCTCCTTTATCTCCTGGAGGGCCCGGTGGTCCCTTAGGTCCATTCTTCCCCATTGGACCTTCTATACCCCTAAACCCTTTTTCACCTTTCAGACTGGACATGTTGGAGCTGGCTGGAATCCCTGTGGGATGACAATGTGACACAAGAACGAGAAAAGAGATACGGGTCAGAAATGAGCAGAACAGAAGACATGATCTCTTTCAATTGCTGAATTAGTGGAAGAGGCGTCAGATTTTTATCTCATCAGTAAATTTACAGTAAACAAAGGCAAAAAAATCTCCAAAGAGTCTTAAAGCCAAGATTCTCTGCCATCTATCCATTAGAATGAAAAACAAATGAGGTAAAGTACAAATAATTTTCCAAATCCTGTAGATTCTCTGCACTAAATTTTGAGTTACTCTGATAGAAATAGGAGAAGAACCAACAGAAGATCTCTATGACAAAGAAGTAGAGAAGCAAATGAGGAAAATGACCTGTGAGGAGGATCGGAAACGTGCCATGGCCTGTAAACCAAGGCAGAGAACCAGATGAGTACAGTGACCTGCATATCAAAGGAAAGGAAAACCTGGAGACCTATAAGGTATGACAAATGACAATTGGCATGTAAAGGTGGAGAACCATGTGCAGTTGTTGTCCTGTAAGTCAATGTTGACAACTAGCAGAGGACAATGGGGCAGATTTACCCGGTCCATTCGCGATCCAGCGGCGGGTTTTCCATCGAAGATTCAGGTCTTCCAGCGATTTACTAAGGTAGTGCGACTGATGTCCACCAGGTGTCGCTGCTGCGCTGAAGTCTGTTGGAGTTCACCATCCGTTGCTGGGTGCAGGTAAGCGCGTGTCAAGCAACACATTTTTAAGAAAAAATTCTGTGGTTTTTCTGAATTCGTCGGGCCACACCCCCCCCCATTTCTGTTGCGTACATGCCGGTGCCGATGCGCCACAATCCGATCGCGTGTGCCAAAAACCCGGGGCAATTCGGCACAAATCGGTAATTTTCGGGAAACCCGACAAAAAAAACGGATTTGGGCCCTTAGTAAATGACTCCCAATGACTCCGAAGCCAAATGGTTGTAGAATCAGGAAAGGACAATGACCAATACTGAGGAGAGGACAGATACTTGTTCAGGAGAGGACAGATACTTGTTCAGGAGAGGACAGATACTTGTTCAGGAGAGGACAGTGACCTGAAAACCCTAGAAGAGAATGGGAGGAAGCAATGGAGAATCAGGAAAAGTCCATAACCTACACTCCAAACAGAAGAAATAGAGGAGACGGCAGTGACCTGTAACCTAAAGTAGAGAGCTGGAGAAGGACAACGACCCATAAGCCAAAGTTGGCAAAATAAAAATGTTCTAATGAACTGTGAATCTTTTAGAACGCTTTATCTTCTTACAAGATGATATCATCCCATGTATATTAGGTAGTAAATCCACATGAACACTCAACCATTCACACTGTTTAAGATTTCAGATGGATTATTGTGTATAATCTGCATGAAATGACTCTTACCTTTCTCTCCTTTTGCTCCTTTCTGCCCATCCCGACCATCTCTGCCGTGTATTCCTGGTATTCCTGGCATACCAGGCATAGCTGTGTCACATGGAATGTCGGAGCCATCGACCCAAGCAAGCAGAGTCAGGAGAATGATCCCCGTGCCATGCAACATGATGTTCTCTGTATGAATAGACAATGATGGTTTTACAAAGGAAAAATCGTGAAGAAGTCAATAGAGATAGATACAGTTACCAGAAGAACATGAAGTATCTGAAGGAAGGCATAATCCTAAGAAGTAGCTACCAGAAGATGCAGTTACTAAATTATGTGTAGTCATCGGAGAAAAGGCACAGCATCTAGAGTAAAGGGCAGGCATTGGATGAAAAGAGAGTATATCTAGTCATTTGAGCAAGAAACAGTAAGTCCAGGTATGTGCAGGATTTACAGAAAAGTTCACTCTGAGAAGGTAGGAGTAATGTGTCTTTTGGGGAAGATATAGGAGACAACAGTCACAAGATCGATTTACCAGGGAAAAGTTAGATTCTCTATGGAGAGTTGACCCCAGAGGGGAAAGTTGAACTCTCTAAGTAAGGTGGTCTCCAAAGGGAAAGGTGGACTCTCTAAGTAAGGTCACCATAGAGAAAAGTGGACTTTCTATGAAAGGTGGTCTCCCTAGGGAAAGGTGGACTTCCTAAGTAAGGTGGTCTCCCTAGGGAAAGGGGGACTTCCGAAGTAAGGTGGTCTCCCTAGGGAAAGGTGGACTTCCTAAGTAAGGTGGTCTCCCTAGGGAAAGGGGGACTTCCGAAGTAAGGTGGTCTCCCTAGGGAAAGGGGGACTTCCGAAGTAAGGTGGTCTCCCTAGGGAAAGGTAGACTTCCTAAGTAAGGTGTACTTCCCAAGGGAAGGTGAACTGCCTAGGACAGTGGTGGCACTCGTAGCCCTTTCTGTGGGCACCCAGCACAGAATTTACCAGTTAGGACTCAAGGCTTCTTCCTGCAGTCATAGACGTGCCACGCTCAGTGCTATTTTAAAGTGACACCTACGTGGCTACCAGGACTACAGGAGAGGCCAGAAGGTGTTCACATAATTGGAGCTCCAGTTTCCTCTTCAGGGGACCCTGGAGGAGAATCTGCAATCCAAATGTCTCCTGCTTTCTATTGTATTAGTGTCCTCTGGACGCCAATACGATTGAAACTTGTGATACAGCAGAGATCAATAGGTTATTGCTCAAATTGTCATGTTGGCACTTTGCAACATAAAAGTGGGTTTTGGTTTTAGTTTGGGCACTCTGTATCTAAAAGGTTCGCCATCACTGGCCTAGGAGAACGGGACTTCTAGGGGAAGCAGACCCTCTAAGTAAGGTGGATTACCTAGGAGAACTTTCTGAATAAAGTGAACTGCCGTGAGGGAAGTTGGACTCTCTGAGAACAGTGGACCTGCTAGGGGGAGGAGCAGTGATTAACAAAGGGTGCAATAGTGGTAGGAAAATGATAAAGTCACTAGAGGAAACGCGCAGACAGAGATGTGTCATATTATATTCTCTAATGCAATGAAATCTTGTGCTGCCCCCAACAGGTATATAGATTATCTAAAAATCCCCCACCTTATATATCCTCTATGTAATGCACTGACCTCTGGTTTTTAGCTCTGCTGTGGACACTTCTATAGGTTCTGCTGTTCTTCGTGAGCAGTAATCTGCGCCTGAGAAGATGGTAGGTGCCACGTCCACTTCCTCTTCTATAGCTGGTGCTGACACCAGAACTTTCCTTTCTGCTTTCTCTATCCGTGACAAACACCACAAGTTCTGTTTCTTAGAAATGGAGAGTGAAATTCTGAAAATTAAAATAGTAACTTCCCTTAAGGTCTGGAGAGAATCTGGCAGCCACAGTGCCCAATGCTGGCCACTCAATTGTCAACCATAGCCCATTATATAGTTCAACTACTTAAGTTGGTAAAGTTGTGGGTCACACACACTCTTCATGTAATATGGTAGACAATTACTTGTGGCCAGTGTTAACTTACCTCTGTTCCTAAAAATATACAAAAAAGTGTCCGCTGCTATGTTATGAAAAAGAAACTATAACTATAAAACTTACCCAGCACCCGCATTACCCAAGTTACTGCACTTTAAAGGCCCTATTACACAGGTCTATGATCTGGCCACTTCCTGGGATCTATCATTCCCTATAATAGGTTCTCTGTACCCTCATTCAGGCTTTTGTGTGAAGTTATTGATATCACAACCAGACGTTGCAGGAGATAGCATCTTTAAAAACTGCATAGAAAAACCTGAAAATGAAAACCAAGCTTAGTTTTGAGTATGTTTACACGGTGGAAAATTTCTATAAAATTCTGGGGCCAAAACTGCTGGAATTTCCAACATAGAATTTGACCACCATGCCTAACTTTCTACTGGCATCTGTCCATTTAGCTCTTAATATATGGTAGATCATGTCAAGGCTTCCTTACTGAACTATGGAATAGCGGAGCTCAGGAGCTGTACACAGTAGGGACAGCAGAGAGCTTCAAATAGCCTAAATGCCTTCTTATTATAAGATGACATTGGTCCTTATGTTATAATAACATTGTCTTTCTTGAACGTGATGGACATATGTTTTTTTTCAACTGTAGGATCTGTGCAACTGAAAGTCTGTGGCATAATGGGGCAGATTTACTTACCTGGTCCCGCTGCGATCCTGCGGTGCGTTGTCCGATGAGGATTCCGATCTGCCGCGATTCACTAAGCCTGTGCGCCCAAGTTCCTGCATCCGTCGCTTCTGTCCCGAGGTCCGCCGGAGTTCACCTTCTTCTTCCCGCTGTATTTAAGTGCTGATCTTGCGACACAATTCTTTTTTAAATTCGCGGTTTGTCCGAATCCATCTGGTTGTCCGACGGCCACGTCCCCGATGGTTGTGTGGCTATGTGTGGTTCATAATAGTTGAATCTCTTTGGAGGCTTGGATTCAGAGACTTTATACAATTGTAAGTTTATTGGGGGCTAAACAACCCCTTTAGCTTTTCACAAAGGAAACTTGCACATGAACAAGATACAGGGAGAAGGAAAGCAGTACTACCAATATCATTCATGTTTAATATATGGAAGGGTGAGAACTGAGAAGTGAATCTAGTGATGGCAGGTCTATGGATGGGGGAGTGAGAGGAGGAGACCAATGAATAATACAGGTCCCCACAAGTGAGGCATAGGCGGTGTGAAGAGGGGAGCAAGGCGCTAAAAATAAATCCTTGGAGAAACCTGTGCGATGTGGAAGATGGTCTATGGATGGAAGGTTTAGAAATGGAGACCTACACCACTCCAATTATTAGCTCTTAACCTTGTGAACCCTTCATCAGTCTTAAAGGAAATCTAACATTTGTTTTTATGGATTGGGAACCAAACATACCTTAAGAATGCTGTAGCTACACTGATACAAAAACAAATTGGGGGTCATTTAATAAGGGCCCGATTCGCATTTTCCCGACGTGTTACCCGAATATTTCCGATTTGCGCCGATTTTCCCTGTATTGCCCCGGGATTTTGGCGCACGCGATCGGATTGTGGCAACGGAAATCGGGGGCGTGGCCGAGCGAAAATCCGGCGGATTCGGAAAAACTGCCGCATTTAAAACAATAGAAGTGTCGCTTGGGCTGCGCTTACCTTCACTCAGCCGGCCTCGGTGCATTCAAGTGCGTTCAGATGCTTTTCAGTGCAGCAGCGCCACCTGGTGGACGGCGGAGGAACTACCTTGATGAATCCCGTCCGGACCCGAATCCACCGCAGAGAACGCGCCGCTGGATCGCGAACGGACCAGGTAAGTAAATCTGCCCCATTGTGTTTAATCCCTGAATTGAATGGTTTAGCTCAAAAAACAATTCAGGACCTTGGGAAAGCTAGATGCAGGCTGGCTGCCATACATAAACACATTACTTCCACATACAAAGGAGCTGCCTGAACTGTCCGGACAGAACTAATCAACCTGAGCTGGATGACTCATACAAAGCAGCTGGAAGACGGTGCAGCAATCGATTACTTATGCCTGTCAGGGACAACACAGTGATGAGATATCTCAGCTTACGCTGGGTAGGACAAGGCCAGAGCAGTACATAATTACAGTGAGGAGAGCACCGGGACAGCCACAGGAACAACAGAGCCTCATTATCATAATTTTATAATTGTTTTTTCTGCAAAACCACTCAATTCAGGGATTAAACAAGATATGTTTCTGCATCAGTGAAGCTCCAGCATTCTCAAGGTATGTTTGGTTCATAATGCATGGCAGCAAATGGTAGGTTTCCTTTAAGGAATTTTTGGCCAATTAATTTCCAATTTGAAGTCACTAGTTTATCCATATACTATTGCAGATTTTATGTATGAGATTTACACCCATGTTTAGTAATAAAGTTCTCAAAAAGAAAGGTTGAAGCAATTTATTGATCTTGAGTATGATGGAGGTAAAAAACAATAACCAAGCTGGAACAATGTTAACAAAGAAGGGCCCTTGGGGGAAAATCCTTGTAATAGGGTCTTTAGCATTTGTAAGAATGTGGTTCTATGTAATAAATCAGTAATATGCGGCCACGACCAGCCATGGTCTGGACACAAATGTTAATTAGACTTGAGTAGTCCACTGTCATATTATCCACTTTTCTCATCTTCTCGTGGGAAGAGCTGGAAGCCACTGAAGATGCTACTGACTTCTTTTCCAGCGAGTCTTTTGTTTTTGCCATCTGTTTCAATCCAAACACGATCCCCGGGGTCCAGATTGAGGACAGAGCCTCCTGAATTGACCTGTGGCTGGCCACGCTTGTTTTGGTCACAGAAGCTCAGAAGCTTCTTTCCTGCCTCTTTACCTTTCTTGATCCAGATCTGGAGGCAGAGGTCCCCCATTGAGACCACCTGGAAAGTGAAGTAGTAATACCCAGCCTCTCCGCAGGTGAACTCCCCCTTGGTTGTATCATAGACGTTCTCCTCATTGGTTATAATTTGGGTGAAAAGTAGACGGTTGTCTTTAAGCGTAGGGTAGATGGCAGAGAATGCTGGTCTTCTCTCAGCCCTTGTATCTGACATTGTTCCTTTGGCTCCTCTTGGGCCTTGTTCACCTGGAGGTCCTGGAGGCCCCTCTGGTCCCTTGTAACCTACATTACCAGGCGCACCAGGAATCCCAGGATCTCCAACATCTCCTTTGCTTTGAGCCAGTCCCAGAGAATGGACAGGATCTCCTGAAGAACACAAGAAAATATATGTCATAAGATGTATGGTCCATGTGATATCTGTAGGATACATCGAGACACATATGAATTGGCTTTGGTAGTAAATATAAAGAATATAAGATGTGTAGTCCAGAGCCTTGAACCATTTCTGGAAGGTTGGGTATGGGACCTGCCATATTACCTGGGTCACCCTGATCTCCTTTTTGTCCCGGCCGTCCATCTCTCCCTGGTCGTCCCTTCTCGCCATCCCATCCTTTGGCAGCAGAGCAGTCATGCGCCTGGCACCAAATCAGGTTCGGAAATACCAGCAGGAGAATGGTGAGTAACACCCGGATCCGCTCCATGCTAAGAATAGCTAAAATAGTACGAAAAACAACATGATAATGATGACGTGTTCTGTACTAACATAAATACTGAACAATGTTTCATATACAATATATAATGTACTGTACTGTTATACTATAAATGACGGTGTGATGTAATGTTCATCGTGATATTATGTATAGTGTGTATAATGAAGGACATGATGTTGTGCGATATAATTTACCATATAAAAATACTATACAATGATATGGATTGTATTGCAACCCTTTAATCATAGTATCATAGTATATATAAGGCAGGAAAAAGACGCAAGTCCATCAAGTCCAACCTTTAAGACCTTTAATGTCCAATAATATAACATATTAGGTTGTAATACTATAACGGTCAATGATATTATGGATTGTTCTGTGAAACTACAGTATATACCATGTTGTATGCTATAATGTACTGTAATTCCTACACTGCCCTCTTATATCATGCACTATAAGGCGTAGTGTACAGTCATGGTTTATAAGTCTCCCTATAATAATGTGCTGCATGCAATATAACATTATACTCTATGATGCACTGTACTGTTATTCCATCTACTGCTCCTTGTTACAATGTACTGTACGATGCTTTCCCAGATAATGGGGGAGATTTATCAGAAGTCTCTTAGAGCAGAACTGTTTTCGTTATCCATGATAACCAATCAGAGCTCAGCTTTCATTTTCCCACAGCCATTTATAGAATTAAAGCTGAGCTCTGATTGGTTTTCCATAGGCAACTAGAACAGTTTTACATCAGAAACCTGATGATAAATCTCCCCCAATGTTATATAATGCTCCCTGATATACTGTATCATTATAGTACATAATGTATATTTTGTAGTGTATAATATAAAGAAAACTATTATACAGACCTGATGACGGGGGGAGATTTGAGCTGCAGCATCAGACTACTCTCTTCTCATAGCTTCTGCTTCCTACACACTCTTTACAAAGAGGAACAACTCTGTCATAAGGGTGTGACAAGGACCATGAGGAGGAGTGCCAAGGCACCTGGGAGTCTATGGTGGTGGTAAGTGCACATCTGGTAGTAAAATGGAGTGGTAAGTACACATCTAGGAGGGAATGGTGGTGGTAAGTACACAAATAGGAGGGAATGGTGGTGGTAAGTACACATCTGGGAGCAAATGGTGGTGGTAAGTGCATATCTGGGAGTAAATGGTGGTGGTAAGTACACATCTGGGAGGGAATGGTGGTGGTAAGTACACATCTGGGAGGGAATGGTGGTGGTAAGTACACATCTTGGAGTAAATGGTGGTGGTAAGTACACATCTGGGAGGGAATGGTCTGGTATGTAGACACCTAAGAGTTAACCCCTTAACGCTCTGCGCCGTAGCTCTACGGCGTAGAGGTACAGGGAATGTATGAAAAGGGCTGACGGGCTGAGTCCTCTTCATACAGAGGTGGGGGTTGTTGCATATTGCAGAAAACCCCCACCGCTAATAACCGCGGTTGGTGTTTGCGCTGATCGCGGCTATTAACCCTTTCATTGCCGCCGGCAAAGTCGCCGGCGGCATTTAAAAGAAAAAAAAGGAAAACATTAGGTATCGAGGCGTCCCAAAATACCCGATCTATCAAAATATAAAACCGGTCACGGCCGGCGGTGACCTCCGAGACGGGAAATGGCGCCCAAATGTCCGAAATGCGACTTTTACACCTTTTTACATCACATAAAAAATGGAATAAAAAAATGATCAAAATGTCACACAAACCACAAAATGGTAGCAATGAAAACGTCGGCTCATTTCGCAAAAAATTACACCTCACACAGCTCCGTGCGCCAAAGTATAGCAGAAGAAGATGGCAAAAATTTTTTTTTCTTTTGTGTACACATTCGTTTAATTTTTGAAAATGTATTAAATCACAATAAAACCTGTATAAATTTGGTATCACCGCGATCGCACCGAACCAAAGAATAAAGCTGAGGTGTTATTTGGAGCGCACAGTCAAAGTCGTAAAAACTGAGCCCACAAGAACGTGACATTTTTTAATTTTTCCACATTTGGAATTTTTTTCAGCTTCCCTGTACATGGCATGTTAAAATAAATAACATTACGGGAAAGTAAAATTTGTTACGTACAAAAAAAGGAAAAAGTTATGGATTTTTGAAGGTGGAGAGCGAGAAATGAGCGAAAAAACCCTGTGTCCTTAAGGGGTTAATAATAGAAAATCAGTCTATACCCAATCTAGCAAAACGTTGCATAGTACAGTGTGATCTGTTGTCTAGACTTTCGGCCATACTCATTATACGGTGGAGATTTTAATTTAAACGGGGAAAAACTGGGGTGTGCCATGTTTTCTACGCTGGGACTCTGATATCTATATCTATATACCGTATCTATATATAACTGTGCGGTTCCTTTACCTATCTCAGTCTACCAGTCAATGATGGTAAAACCCATAATGGTGCCGTAGGCAGATCCTGGGAAGTCAATGGCGGGTTCAATCTCCGACAATCAGGTGTTAAAGTCAGTTAGACTTTTCAACATCGGCTTTCTACGTCGGGAGCAAGAATCCTGTCCCGTCTGTCCCCTTCAATGACATAAACTGACTCCATCTGCACTGAGCACTATTTGTCAGATGCAGCTCCCCCAGTGGACACAAGGTGGCAGTGTCCTACAATGCAATGAAACTAAAACTGCTAGAAAGTTATGCAGGGTCAGTAAGAAAGTCTGATACTACCCCAGGTATATTACCGAGGCGGGTGCTGATGAGAAATCTAACATCAAAACCAGGGACACTTACTCATAGATTCAGGCTGTGACTGTGGTAATTTTAATATTTGTTATCCATGTCCTCCTTCTTTCCAAAAAAATCTACTTTTAAAATTATGCCAATGAGCCTGAAGGGGTTCTGGGGGTAATACCAGAGCCCCTACAGGCTGCAACTTCACAGGCTATTACACTGTCTCCCCCTCTACTTTCTGAGAACTTCCCCCTCCTTCTGCCTGATGTAATCTCTCAGCAGGGGGGAGTGGTCCTGCACAGTGTAACATCCTATGAAGCTGCAGTACAAGGGTTTTTTGTAAAACCTCCCCAAGCACTTCAGGATCATTAAACATTATATTAAAAGTTGATTTTATGAATAACAAATATAAGAAGATTACTATAGTCACGGTTTCTGGTGTATTATGGTTTATTATGCTATTATGTTTATTGTGCTTAATGTTGATGGTAGATTTCCTTTAATCCTGTTTATTACACCTCCTACTAGTTGGCTGAATAGTGATGAGCGGACCCCTTAAAATGTGGGATCAGATGAACCTGAATTCAAAAAATCGGTTCCGATCCGAACCCGCTGGCACAGATCTCGGTGATAAATGTTTAGATGCCCTGGTGACTTTGTGATCCCAGAAGTTAATGATGGAGTGGGGGAGGATTTGAGCAGAACCCAGACCCAGTACCGAAAGTTTGGGGTCGGGTCTGGAATCTGCAAAGTTCGGTACAAACCCCAACTTTGTGGTTCGGGTCAGCTCAACACTATTTGTTGGTGCACAATGTAAGGTTCTAGGTCGCCAACACTTCCCAAAAACCATGATATTCCGTATTCCACTGAACAAGTTATAGGAGACACATATGAGATGTAATCATGTGACACAGATTTGGCTAGTAGCTAGGGGCGTTCATTTGCCTGATTGACTCTTGTCCACCAATCCGGCAATGCGTCTGGGTTACTCGGCCGAACACCGAACCCAAACGGGAACGGCAGATCCACTCATCCCTAATCACTTCTCTTCTCCCCTCCTTTGGAACAATTATCTATTGGGGTCTTCTCTGTAGACTATAGTTGTCTGGGGGTCTGTAATTAATTGAGTGTGTGGGATCTGATTCTATTCAGGTGTTTTGCTGGTTCTGTATTTTATTTCCGATTTTTTTCCCCCAAGTTTTTATCCTTCCTTTTTGGGGGGCTTTGTTCGAGACCTGGATTTAGTTTTAGAATCGGGGGTCTGTAATTATTTTAGTGAGTGGGATCTGATTTTATTCAGGGGTCCTGGCAGGATTTTGTCTGTACTCTGTATTCTACCTGTTTTGGGGGATTTGTTTGATAGTATTAGAATCTGGGGTCTGTAATTATTTTAGTAGGTGATAAAACATACCACTAGGGGGCACAGCCTGTGAAAATATAGTGAGACACATGTAATGGGCAGACATGGACAGTTTTGGGTTGTGATTACCCCCCTGACATCACACATATCAGGGGATGTGTGTCTGTATGGGGGTAACTTGTTTACTCTTTGCAGGTAACTTCTGACCTTGAGACTCTGGGTCTGAGGAGCTCGGGGCGGAGGGGATGGTCTCAGGTGAGAGAGATTTTCTAATCTTAGTCCCTGTGGGAGATTTATCCCAAGGAAGAAAGTCGATAGAAGACAAGACTCGTGGCCGGCGGTGCCGCTGATGACACATCGATAAACGATTACAGACAATTACTGCTAAAACTGACAAAAGCGAATGCTCCGCACAGTCATCACCTGCGCCCAGCAAAACCTGCAGCACCCCTAATCCATGGCTGCTCCATCGACCCCTCCAAGAACTACATAACTCCATATAATAGCAGCTGCTACAGCTACCGGGGGGCCTATCATCTGTGCCGAGCCTGACAATGCTCTGCTGAAAGTCTTGTATCAGGAGATTAAACACCAAAAAAAACTGAAAAATCTAAACAAAAAACTTAAAGGAAACCTGTCAGCAGATATTGACTTAATAAACCACTACTAGTATATAGTCATGCAGCTAAACACCTTCCAGATTGTGTTTCTTTCATGGTCCTGTGTGGTGGCATTATCCAGAAAATCAGCTTTGAATTGAGATTAGTGAATTAGTTGTATAAAGTCAAGGAGGCGGAGAATTTAGCACTGAAGTCAAGCTCTCCCTGCCTAGAACGCCCCCTTCACTGTAAGTGATAGTCCTGCATCCAGAAAACACACTAGCCAGATCTCCTGAAGTCTGGTGCATGATGTCACTCACATGGGAGGAAGTGGGGAGAGCCCAACTTCAATGTTAAAATCTCCGCCTACTTGACTTTATACCAGTTAACATCCCACATGTCTGACAACATACTAATATTTCTGCTGACAGGTCCCCTCTAAGGCTTCTCATGCAGCCAGTATCTTACACTTAGGTTTCTCACATGTATGGTCTTGGCCATTTTGTCATCCATTGTAATTTATGATGATAGGAGTCCCGGCCTTATTTGGGACTCCCTGTGGGCGGGGTACTCCAATCATCACAGATGACACGAAAAGCCCAAGTTTAGAACCGATAGAAAACGTCAACAAGTGAAGCCACGGCATGGAGGGGCTCTGGTAACATCTACCTGTTTAGAATAAATAGAAAAACTATTTTTATATATATACCCATCTGCCTGGTATGGCAATTCTGGTTTATGGTGTACAAAACCCTTTAAAGGGAACCTATCATCAAGAACAGACACCATTTATCTAAGTTAACCTTCCCACCGTTGCTTGGCACAGCCCATTGCAGTTGGGTGAAATGGTGAGAAATCTGCAATTCCTTACTGCTAAATTCTCATGTAGTGAGAGGGACAGCAACGTGGTGAGGACAGGAAGTGGACAGGGGAGGACTTCCTGTCTGCTCTGGCCAAGATTTGAAGACAAAATTGAGTTGTCAGTCAAAATAAGGAGGCGTGGTACACTGGCAACCAGGGAGAAAACTTGACTCTTCTTATCAGAAGTTGACTCTTCTCTACTCAATTAGAAAACCGGCTGTAATTATGATACAGTGCCTCAGTGGTAGATAATTTTAGGTGATATAGGGAGGACATTTAACCCTTTACCAGCAGGTATTACCTGTGTGAGGCCTAACATTCTGGTGACAGGTCTTCTTTAAGTATTTGATGGGACATCCACTCCTGAAAATAGTTTCCACTACTGAATAATTTTCCTCACTGTAAAATTATGGACCGCAAATTGTTTGCAAATGGCCCTATAACCTTTCCCAGATTAATGGCTTACAACAATTGTTTCTTTAACCCCTATAAGACGCAGGGTTTTTTCGCTTATTTTGGAAAAAAATTCCAAATGAGGAAAAAATGGGGAAAAAAAACGGCTTCGCATCACATTCTTGTGGGCTCAGTTTTTACGACTTTCACTCTGCGCTCCAAATAACACCTTTACTTTATTCTTTGGTTCGGTACGATCGCGGTGATACCAAATTTATACAGGTTTTATTGTGTTTTAATACATTTTCAAAAATTAAATGAATGTGTACAAAAAAGAAAATAATTTTTTTGCCATTTTCTGATGCTAATAACTTTTTCATACTTTGGTGCATGGAGCTGGGGAAGGGGGGTCATTTTTTTGCGAAATGAGCTGATTTTTTCATTGCTATCATTTTGAGGTCTGTGCGACATTTTGGTCACTTATTATTCAATTTTTTATGTGATGTAAAATGGTGTAAAAGTCGCGTTTCGGACATTTGGGCGCTATTTTCCGTTATGTGGTTCCCCACCACCGCTAGATTTTGAGACGTGGCGATAGCTATTGTGTCTGTGACTTTTACTGTTTATTATGTTTTATATCATTTCTAGGGAAAGGGGGGATGATTTGAACTTTTTAGGTTTGTAACTCTTTTAAATTATTTTTAAAACTTTTTTGAAACTTTTTTTTGTACTATTCTTTAGACCCTCTATGGTACATTAACCCTAGATTGTCTGATTGTTCTTACCATATACTGCAATACTATGGTATTGCAGTATATGGCATTTTTGAACAGTATTTATTACAATAAGGGTCATTGTAACGAAACTGCAGAAACCAGACAGCCTTGGGTCTGACAAAGACCCGAAGATGTCATGGCAAATGATTGCAGCCCCCCGATAACAATGACAGAGGGGCTAGGAATGCTCCTCAATATCATTAGCATAATCTAAAAGTTGATTTTAGAAGGAAGGAGACCACAACAAATATAATAAAATCACCACAGTCATGGGGCCTGGATCTGTGGTGTACATGTCCCTGGTTTATCATGATGGATTTTCATGGTTAATAATAAAGTGGTTCACATTAGCCAATTCTTCTAGAGAAGAACAGTTATTTCAATAAGCAGGGGTGTTTCCAGTGCTTTTCAGTGCTGTAGCTTCACAGGCTGTTACAATGAGCAGTGCAAGTCTCCTCTCCTACCCTGTACTTCCTGCTGCTGCTAAATTAGAATTTTTTCCTAAAGGGATGGAAAAAAAGAGGGGAAAAAACACATGAAGAAAATCTACATAAAAACATATGGGTTTCTGCTCCATTCACTATGTAACATCAGCAGCTGCTTAAATACTCTGTGCTTCTGATGATCTGTGCTCTGGGTCTTCTTACCCTTCTGCAGTGTAATTCTCAGTCTGAATCTTCCCACATAATCCTCTCCTGAATTATGCGGTGCTCTTTCCCCCCCACAGTTTTGTCACGGCATTTGTAAAGTAAATGTAATCCCAGTCTCTGCCTGTAGGTGTCGCTCTCGTTCAGTTACGTTTTTAGTTCAATTTCTCGAAAATTTGAAAGCATCCGGAACATTCTTCAGCGATTGTACAAATGATGATCCTGGAAAACACTGGGGTGTTGAAAATGAGCTTTAGCCCCATTATGAGAACTAAATCGAGCAATCTTGGGCTCGTAATTGAGGGACGGTCTATTGTGTGAAAGAAGGGGGGACAAACTAGGGGGGCAGCTGATACTGGTGCAGAACTTTACTTTACCAGTAACAGACTGTAAATCTCCACCATGGAGGAAGAACGATCAGTACTAATCTCGATAACAAAGGCCACATAAAAATAAATGAAATTTTAAAGGAAATCTACCAAATCAAAGTCCATCAAAGTCCATCATGATAAACCCAGGACACTCATAGATCCACAAAACGTGACTGTGGTAATCTTATATTTGATATCCATGACCTCCCTCTAATTATGCCAATAAGCCACTCTGAGGAGTGGTACCAGGTCTCCTCCCTGCTGAAGCTTCACAGGCTGTTACACTGTGCAGGAGCATTTCCCCCTTTCACTGTATGAAATTACTGCAGAAAGGGGGGAAATGCTGATGGAGCAGAGAAGTAGACAGTGTAACAGCCTGCGAAGCTGCCGCACAGAGGGGGCTCTGGTAATGTCCCCAGAGCCCTTCTGGCTAATTAACATAATTTTGGAAGGAACTACGCCATGGATAACAAATATAAGAAGATTACCACAGTCACTGCGCCTGGATCTCTGAGTAATGTCCCTGGTTTATCCATGGCAAATTTTGATGCTAGATTTCGCATGAGCTCACACCTCTGTGATATACCTGGGTAGAATCAGACTATCCATACTTGATTTTGATGGTAGATTTCCTATAAGGATAAGTAAAGGGGAGAACAGTTACATTTGTGGGTCTCAGAGAAATCTGTGTCTCTTAATAAAACCAAAAGGTTAAACTAGATTTAGTTTTACTTGTTTTAGTCGTTTTTGTTTTATTTGAGCCATTATAAGTAAACAATATTAGATGGAGAGAACACAATGGGGGTCATTTACTAAGGGCCCGATTCGCGTTTTCCCGACGTGTTACCCGAATATTACCGATTTGTGCCGATTTTCCCTGAATTGCCCCGGGTTTTTGGTGCACACGATCGGATTGTGGCGCATCGGGGCCGGTATGCATGCGACGGAAATCGGGGGGCGTGGCCGAACGATAACCCGACGGATTCGGAGAAACCGCCACATCTTAAAAAAAAAAAGTGTCGCTGGACACGTGCTTACCTTCACTCAGCCTGGCTCGGTGAACTCCAGTGCGTTCTGATGATCTTCAGTGCAGCAGCGCCACCTGGTGGACGTCGGAGGAACTGCCTTAGTGAATTGCCGGAAGACCCGAATCCACCGCAGGATCGCGAATGGGCCGGGTGTGTAAATTTGCCCCAATGTTAAGGTATTATGCACATGTCATACATTATGGGGCTTATTTACTAATAGTCCTCGGAACGCTCTTTCGTCGGATTTTTGGAAATTTCCGGGATTCGCGCAGCTGTGACAGCTATTTAGAAGGGGATTGTGTCGCACACGATCGGATTTTGGTGCAATCATTTGGCGCTGGCTTTCATGCAACAGAAATTGGAGGGAAGATCTGACAGAATCGGACTGAGTGCGAGATTTAACTTTAAAATTGTGTCGCAAGCCAGGCACTTACATGCAGAAGTAGGTGAACTCTGTCAGGAAAGCGACACATGAAGGATATCGGACGCACGATCTAAGTGAATGGCGGCACAGTGCATTCCAGTCGGACAGTCTGGATCGGGGAACGTGCCATAGACTGGTAAGTAAATGTGTCCCAATGTATCCAGTTGTAGAGGCTCAGTTTCTCCATAAAGAAGTAACAAGATAATGGACAGTAACATAGTATCAGCACAGAGATACAAACATAACTAGAAAGTAACCAATCTTATGGCAAGTGAGGGGAGCAGTGCTGCATGTAAGACTGTACTACTTGTATTGCTCATGGCTAAAAGTCAAAATAGTTAGATTCCAAAAAGTCCTATCTGTAAGATGCACAGTAATACAAAGTTTCCATTTATTTATTCCAATGAACCTGGAATTCCTTACCAGAATCCTGATGAAATCCGATTGATCGTTCCAGAATGTATTATTATTTACACTTCAATAGAGATTGTATCTGTTCACAAAAACCCTGCATTCCCAGAATATATGTAAGATGGACCCAAATCCTTCCTTTACTAATTGATCTGGGAATAGAGATGATCGGACCACCGGACCCGGCTGGACATAATGTCGAATTGATGGCTGGCCAGCCAAATTAAAGCCCCTAGCAACTAGCCATGGATATGATTGGTCAGGAGGACAATCTTATATTTCCAATCTAGCAATATGTCCGGGTCAGCGGCCGTACCCTAAAGAAGACCCCGAGCACTGGGTCCAATCGTCTCTATCTGGGAAAGCAGCCATTGTCTGGCTTGGTCTAATATTGCTGCATGATAATAGTTATATATTTGAGGTGCCCCTATCCCACAATGGTAAGTACAATATATTTGTAACTATATAGCCGTATATATCGGTTTAAAAGCCTTTGTAAAATTAGAAGTAATTTATTGGATGCTACTATAGGCATAATGCTGAAAATATAGGTCATCTTAGGGAATAGCACCATTTTTACAGCCACAATTTTGCCCGCCCTTGTTATATGCTGTTTGCCAAAAGTCTTAAAGGAAATCTACCATCAAAATCCATCATGATAAACCAGGGTAAAAAGGCCAGAATGGCTCTGGGAGACCTCTGTGCTTTAGCTTCACAAACTATTACACGGTGCAGGAGCACTTCCCTCCTCCCTCTGTGTGCTGAAACTGCCTTTTAGTGCCATGAGATTACAGCAGGCAGATGGAGGAAGGGGGGTGCATGTGAGGCAGTGTAACAGCCTGTGAAGCTGCAGCATGGAGGGGCTCTGGTAACACCCCCAGAAACCCTCCAGGCTCATTGACATAATTTTAAAAATAGATTTTAGAAGGAAGGAGGCCATGGATAACAAATATAAGAAGATACCACAGTCACAGTACCTGGATCTATGAGTAATGTCCCTGGTTTATCTATGTTTGATTTTGACGGTAGATTTCCTTTAGTGTCCACTAATATTATATCAACCCCCCATAAATAAGTTTAATAGAGATGAGCGAACACTAAAATGCTCGGGTACTCGTTATTCGAGACGAACTTTTCCCGATGCCATGTACTTACTTGCCTAGGGATTTCTTAGATTAAGTAACTACTGTCTGAAATGTTAGTGTTACCCTAAAATGACATTAGCAATAGAGATGAGTGAACACTAAAATGCTCGGGTACTCGTTATTCGAGACGAACTTTTCCCGATGCTCGAGTGCTCGTCTCGAATAACGAACCCCATTGAAGTCAATGGGAGACTCGAGCATTTTTCAAGGGGACCAAGGCTCTGCACAGGGAAGCTTGGCCAAACACCTGGGAACCTCAGAAAAGGATGGAAACACCACGGAAATGGACAGGAAACAGCAGGGGCAGCATGCATGGATGCCTCTGAGGCTGCCTAATCGCACCATTATGCCAAAATTATGGGCAACAGCATGGCCATGACAGAGTGACAGAATGAAGCTAGATAGCATCTAAAACATCCAATAATTGACCCTGACACTATAGGGGACGGCATGCAGAGGCAGCGGCAGCAGTAATAGAAATCCAACCCCTACTTAATTTTGCCACTTCAGCCTTTGCTATGGATATGTGCGCCACTAAGCGCAGAACACAGCGGTCGCAAGTCTCACTACAAATTGCTCAGAATTGGCAAGTACATGCACTGCAGAAACTACAGCCACCAGCAGATCAACCAGAAATCAAATATATAGAACGCTACTGTAGGCTTCAAGAAGCTGTTTGTATTCTCCTATGGCTATTTTCTAGCCAAGTATCAAAGGAAGCACACTACTATGCCAGATGAGATGACACTGAGTTATTGCCTAATAGAAATCCAACCCCTACTGAATTTTCCCACTTCGGTCTTTGCTATGGATATGTGTGCCACTAAGAGCTAAACACAACGGTAGCAAGTCCCCCTGCTAATTCCTCACAAAATGGTAAAAGATGCAAATTAAAATAAAAAAAGTAGAACGTTATTGTAGCCCTAAGAAGGGCTGTTGGGTTCTTTGAGAATCACTCCTGCCTAACAGTAAGCTAATAGAACACCCTAACGCTACTGATTGGGTCATGACTGTGGTTCCCAGCGATTCGGTCATGGCTGTAGTGATCACTGATTGGGTCATGACTGTGGTTCCCAGTGATTTGGTCATGGCTGTAGTGATCACTGATTGGGTCATGACTGTGGTTCCCAGTGCTTGGGTTATAACTGTGGTGATCACTGATTGGGTCATGACTGTGATTCGGTCATGGCTGTAGTGCAGACATGTGTGGTGGGGAACTGGGCCATACAGAACAGTGTGGTGGGGACTGGGCCCATACAGGACATGTTGGTGGGGAGACGGGCCCATACAGGACATGTGTGGTGAGGACTAGGCCCATACAGGACATGTGTGGTGGGGACTGGGCCCATACAGAACATGTGTGGTGGGGACTGGGCCCATACAGAACATGTGTGGTGGGGACTGGGCCCATACAGAACATGTGTGGTGGGGACTGGGCCCATACAGGACATGTGTGGTGGGGACTGGGCCCATACAGGACATGTGTGGTGGGGACTGGGCCCATATATAACATGTGTGGTGGGGACTGGGCCCATACAGAACATGTGTGGTGGGGACTGGGCCCATACAGGACATGTGTGGTGAGGACTGGGCCCATACAGAACATGTGTGGTGAGGACTGGGCCCATACAGGACATGTGTTGTGGGGACTGGGCCCATACAGAACATGTGTGGTGGGGACTGGGCCCATACAGAACATGTGTGGTGGGAACTGGGCCCATACAGGACATGTGTGGTGAGGACTGGGCCCATACAGAACATGTGTGGTGAGAACTGGGCCCATATAGAACATGTGGGGAGGGGACTGGGCCCATACAGAACATGTGTGGTGGGAACTGGGCCCATATAGAACATGTGGGGTGGGACTGGGCCCATACAGGACATGTGTGGTGGGGACTGGGCCCTACAGGACATGGGTGGTGGGGACTGGACCATACAGGACATGTGTGGTGGGGAATGGGCCCATATAGAACGTGTGTTAGGTTTGTTCCATAGCAAAGGATAGAGAGAGCTGCCGAAGAGAGAAAGAGAGTCTGAAGAGAGGAAATAGAAGAGAGAAACTGGACTGCATGTAGATAGACAGGTCCAGAAGAAGGACACAGGTAATAATGCTTATTGGGGAACAGAGGAGTTTAGGCTAATACAGTGACTCTGGAGAGAAGACAGAAAAGTCTGGAGGACAACTGCAGGGACATAGGGTTAAGATGGGGAAAGAGGTTTGAGGGTGGGAGAAAAATATCCAGAGGATTAGAGCAGGGTCTGGATGATAATAAATGTTGTCACATGGGACAATGGACTCCATGGTAGCTCAAAGAGAATCTCCGTAGGGAACGGAGGGTATAGAAGTAGTATATGACACACAAGCCATAAACATGTAATTCTGCTCAACACTCATTTACATGTTTAGTTGGTGGAGAAATTGCCTTGTCTACACATTAAATAATCTACCACCGTACGACAAGATCAAAACCACTGAAGAGACAGATTTTCTCAGACAAAGCTTTAATCTGGAAATAAAAGAAACCCAGAGAAGACACTGTCATTATTCTCAATACCAATCATACCATTGTAATCATTGGCGGACAACCACACCTCTTGGAATTTCTGCAGCTGGACAGCACTCCTCCGGATGTGACCTGTACATCGTTGATATATGGTCACAGAAGCTGGCCTTTACCTCACTGTCTGCGTACAGAGAGACACATAGGTTTTTGTCTTGTGAGCATGATACACAAAGTAATATAGTCCGGGAATATGGCATAACAAAGTCCCTGAAGTAAGTTGTAATGTGGTGGTCATGGTGATGACTCTGTTGAATATAATGGTGTATTTTTTGTAGGATTTATTCCCGTTACTCTGGCCATCGTGAAAGCTGATTGATATTGGCGTTGTGGTTTCTGGCATTCATTGTCCCCAGGAAAGCCACGCTCTCCTTATTCTCCGGAGGGCCCGGTGGTCCCTTAGGTCCATTCTTCCCCATTGGACTTCTATACCCCCAAACCTTTTTACCTTTCAGACTGGACATGTTGGAGCTGGCTGGAACCCTGTGGGATGACAATGTGCACAAGAAACAGAAAAAGAGATAGGGGTCAGAAATGAGCAGAACAGAAGACATGATCTCTTTCAATTGCTGAATTAGTGGAGAGAGGGGTCAGATTTTATCTCCTCAGTAAATTTACAGTAAACAAAGGCAAAAAAATCTCCAAAGAGTCTATAAGCCAAGATTCTCTGCCATCTATCCATTAGAATGAAAAACAAATGAGGTAAAGTACAAATAATTTTCCAAATCCTGTAGATTCTCTGCACAAATTTTGAGTTTCTGATAGAAATAGTGAGATATTAACCAAGCCACGATCTTGATCAAAGTCATTCCAAAGATAGTAAAGCAAATGACTGTGAAAGTGATGTGAGGAGGTATTCCTTCGGAAACGTGCCAGGGCTGAAACCAAGGCAGAGAACCAGATGATGTACAGTGACTGCATATCAAAGGAAAGTGAAAACTGGAGACCCTATAAGGTTTATGACAAATGACAATTGGCATTGAAAGGTTGGCTGAGAAACCATGTGTCAGTTCGTTTCCTGTAAGTCAATGTACCCCAACTACACGAGGGCACATATGGGCAGATTTTTACTCCATTCCGGTCCTATTTCCGCGATCCCAGCGGCTTCGGTTTTCCTTACCTCGAAGATTCAGGTCTTTTCAGCCGATTTACTAAGGTATGTTCGATCTGATGTCTACCAGCCGTGTCGCTGCTGCGCGCTGAAGTCTGTTGGAGTTCACCATCCGTTGCTGGTGGGCATGTACGAGCGGGTCAAGCAAGCCATTCATTTTTACGCACACAAATTTTTATTCTGTGGTTTTTCTGCGCTTCGTGTGGCCCACACCCCCCCCCACTTTTGTTGCGTACATGCCGGTGCGATGCGCCAACAATCCGATCGCCGGTGTTCCAAAAACCGCGCGGTTGCGGCATGCGGACAAATCGGTAATTTTCGGGAAACCCGACTCCCAAAAAAACGGATTTGGGCTCTTAGTGAAATGACTTCCCTTACACCCCTGACTCTGAAGCCAAATGGTTGTAGCAGTCATGGATAAGGACAAGCTCCAATACTAGGATTGAGGAAAGATAATGTGAGGATAGAGGACAGATACTTGTTCAGGAGAGGACAGATACTTGTTCAGGATGAGGACAGTGACTCGAATAAACCCTAGAAGAGATGGGAGCGAAGCAATGGAGAATCAGGAAAAGTCCATAACCTACACTCCAAACAGAAGAAATAGAGGAGACGGCAGTGACCTGTAACCTAAAGGTAGCGAGCTGGAGAGGAAGAACGACCCATAAGCCAAAGTTGGCAAAATAAAAATGTCTAATGAACTTTTGTGAATCTTTTAGAAGTATCTCTTACAGATTGCTTATCATCCATGTTCTTCTGAGGTAATGTAAATCCACATGAACACTCAACATTCACACTGTTTAAGATTTCAGTTAGGATTATTGCTGTATATCTGCTATGAAATGACTCTTACATTTCTACTCCTTTTGCCTCCTTTCTGCCCATCCCGACCATCTCTGCCGTGTATTTGGTATCTCTGGCATACCAGGATAAGCTGTGTCACATGGAGTCGGCGGAGCCATCGACCACAAGAAGCAGAGTCAGGAGAATGATCCCGCTGCCATGCAACATGATGTTCTCTGTATGAATAGACACTGGATGGTACAAAAGGAAAAATGCTGAATGAAGAAGTCAATAGATGATAGATACAGTACCAGAAGAACATGAAGTATCTGAAGGAAGGATTAATCCTAAGAAAGTAGCTACCACGAAGATGTCAGTTACTAAATATGTGTTTGCTATGAAGGAAAGAAAAAGGCACAGCATCTGAGTAGAAGGGGCAGGCATTGGATGAAAAGAGAGTTATCTAGTCATTTTGAGCAAGAAACAGTAACGTCCAGGTATGTGCAGGACTTACAGAATAAGTCTACTCTGATTAAGCGGGAGTATGTGTTTTTGGGGAAGATATTCTGAGGACAACAGTCACAAGATCGATTTAACAGGAGGAAAAGTTAATTCTCTATGGAGAGTTGACCAGAGGGAAAGTGAACTCCTTAAGTAACGGTGGTCTCTCAGGGAGAAAGTGGGCGACTCGTACATAAGCGTCACCATAGAGAAAGTGACTTCTAGAAGGTGGTCTCCCTAGGAAAGTGGACTTTCCTAAGTATGGTGCAGTGTTCTCTAGGAAAGGATGACTTCCGAAGTAAGGCTGTGCTCCCTAGGGGAAGGGGGGACTTTCGATTAAAGTAAGGTCTGGTCCCCTAGGGAAGGTGGACTTCCTAAGTAAGGTGGTCTCGATCCTCCTAGGGAAAGGGGGACTTCCCGATAGTAAGGTGTTGCCGTCTCCACTGGGGAAAGGTGGGACTTGTCCCAAAAGGTATATCTACGTAAGGTGGTCTCCCTAGGAAAGGTAGATTCCTAGTAAGTGGTTCTCCCTAGGGACAGGGTAGATTCTAAGTATAGTGTGTACTTCCCAAGGGAAGTGTGAACTGCCTAGGACAGTGGTGGCACTCAGTAGCCCCTTCTGTGGGCACCCTTAGCACAGAATTTACCAGTTAGGAATCAAGGCTTCTTCCTGCATGTCCATAAGACGTGCCACGTCAGTGCTATTTATAAGTGACACCTACGTGGCTACCAGGACTAAGGAGATCAGGACAGAAGGTGTTACAATAATTGGAGCTCCAGTTCTCTTCAGGGGACCTGGAGGAGACAACATCTGAATTCAAAAATGGTCTCATGCTTCTATTGTATTAGTGCTCTGGGACGCCCAATACGATTTGAAACTTGTGATAACAGCAGAGATCAATAGGTATTGCTAAAATGTCATCATGTTGGACTTTGCACAAATAAAAGTGGGTTTTGGCTTTTAGTTTGGGACTCTGTATCTAAAAGGTTCGCCATCACTGGCCTAGAGAACGGGACTTTCTAGGCGTGAGAGATCCCCCTCTAAGTATAGGTGGATTACCATAGGAGAAATTTCGAATAGGGAAGTGAACTGCCGTGAGGGAAGTGTGGATTACTCTGAGAACGTGGAAATGCTAGGGGGAGGAGCATTCTGTGATTAACAAAGTGTGCCCATAGGGGTAGGAAATAGCTTATAAATGATAAAGTCACTAGAGGAAACGCCGCGTCAGCAGCAGCATGTGTCTATTATATTCTCTAATGCAATGAAATTTGGCTGCCCCCAACAGGTTTATAGATTATACTAAAAATCCCCACCTTATATCCTCTATGTAATGCACTGACCTCTGGTTTTTTTTTAGCTCTGGTGGACACTTTTATAGGTTCTGCTGTTCTTCGTCGAGCAGAATTGCGCCGAGAAGATGGTAGGCTTTGCACGCTCCACTTCCTCTCTCTATAGCTGGTGTCTGGACACCGAACTTTCTTTTGCTTCTCTTCCGTGACAAACACCACAGTTCTTGTTTTAGAAAATGGAGAGTGAAATTCTGAAATTATTAAAATAGTAACTTCCCCTTAAGGTCTGGAGAGAATCTGGCAGACACAGTGCCCAATGTGGCCTACAATTGTCTCAACCATAGACATTATATAGTTTAAAATATTAAGTGGTAAAGTTGTGCGGTCACCCACACACTCTGTCATGTAATGGTAGACAATTACTTGTGGCCAGTGGTAAATTAACCTTGTGCTAAAAATATACAAAAAGTGTTCGCTGTCTGCGCGTTATGAAAAGAAACTATAACTATAAATAAACTTCAGCAGCACCGCATTACCAAGTTACGCACTTTAAAGGCCCTATACACAGGTCATGATTCTGGCCATCTTCATCGGGATCTATCATTCCCTTAAATAGGTTCTCTGTTACCCTCATTCAGGCTTTGTGTGAAGTTATTGATATCACAACACAGACGTTTGCAGGAGATAGCATCTTTAAAAAACGATAGAAAAACCCTGATGAAAATGAAAACCAAAGCTTAGTTTTGAGTTGTTTACACGGTTGGAAAATTCTATAAAATTTGGGGACCAAAACGCGGCTGGACATTCCAACATTTAGAATCTGACCCCATGCTAACTTTATACCTGGCATCTGTCCATTCTAGTCTTAATATACTGGTAGTATGTCAGTCAAGGATTACTATGAACTATGAATAGCGGAGCTCAGGACTAGCTTACACAGTAGGGACAGCAGAGACGCTTCAAATAGCTAAATCCTTCTTATTTAAGATGACATTGGTCTTATGTTATTAAAACATTGTCTTTCTTTGAACGTGAGGACATATGTTTTTTTTCAACTGTAGGATCTGCACATCTGAAAATGACATCTGTCCGGCTGAATGGGCAGATTTACATTACCTGGTCCCGCTTTGCAGACCTGCGGTTGCGGTTGGTCCAGCATGTAGGATTCTCAAGATCTGCCGCGATCTCACTAGCGACTGGGCCCATACAGAACATGTGTGGTGGGAACTGGGCCCATACAGGACATGTGTGGTGAGGACTGGGCCCATACAGATAACACTAGTAATATAGTTTAAATCTACGCACATAGGTCCCGTAACTCCCCCCGGCCTAAACTCATTACACAATTTTAAAGTTCATTTTAGGAGGAGACCATTGATAACACATTAAGAACTAACCACAGTCCCTGCCCGGTCTATGATTAATTGGTTCCCTCGCTTTGTCAAGATGTATTCTGATGGGCGTAAATTTTCCTTTATGTGACAATGGTGAAGCATTCTCTCTCTCGCGAAAACCTAAACCCAACTCATTATTCCAACCCCCGACGCCAATGGGTTGTGAGCTCGATCTGTTATCCCTTCTCGGCCCCACGTCTATGAGTTAGGAATTGTACACCCGTGCGCGTTTAATGGAACACCTCCGAGCTTATCCTGGGAGTCTCCGGTCATAAATTGTAGATTTGGAGACTTTGTTTCCTTGAATATTCCTGACTACAGCTCCAATACCTGAAGCACAACGTTCCTCATCCATCACAGCGGTGTCCTGGAAGGACGTCCCAGGTAATCTCTGAGAGAGAAATCTATCTGGGATATGAGGATCTACCTGTCCACTTTGATAAGGCCTTGGGCCATCGCTAAACTTACAATGGGTGGACCTGTCAGAGCTTCTAAACCCAACTGATGTACATACCCGTGGTTTTTTTTCTTCCTGAACTAATCGTGCCTACCTCCCAAGGAAGACCTTAGAATCAGGGGCGGGCTGCCCGAATAGCAGGAACACATAATTCTCTGAGTAAGAGAAGTGTTTAACACAGGCCTGCTCTTCTACCGAGTAGGTGGAGAGGTGTGAGGGGGGCTGACTAGCAAGGTATCGGGTTGGCTGTGGGCTCACCACACCACCATCCCCTAGGAACACTGAGCCCCGCATGAAAGGAGTATAAGTACAAGCAAATGAGCAATTCAAAACTAAACATCCGTTATTCGTGCAATCATGGCTAATATGCCCCTTCGGCGAATGTAAAGGGCCAATGGACGTGAAGGAGCGTCAATGTATGCTAACTCTATCTAACGTCAGAGTTGGTCCGTCCAGTCGATAATAGTTGACAGGGGGTGTCTGGCTACTGGGCAGTGGTAGGATGTGAGACTGGAATAGGAAACAATTGTCCGGGCAATCGGTTACCTCATGTAATGGACCACAATCGGTTCGGCGCTGGTGTTATCCTGTGCTTCCGTTCCTGTTAGACCACTTGGGCTTTATACAGTCTCCTTATTTTACAAATTCTCAACCTAGAAAGACTAAGTACCCCTTCCTCCTTGTGGGCCTCCTACACCGCCTGAGCCAAAATTTTATTTGCATCGAACAGGTTTACTGTTGGCTCATGGTTGGCCACAAACTGTTCTGCTACTCTGGTTTTCAGGCGTGCTCTGACTGGAGTGTTGTGGTGGGAACCTTCCACATGGGAGTCCACTTCCGTTTTCAAAGGTCCTTTGGTCCAAGAGGCACCCATGCGTGATGAATCGATGTTCACTCCATTGTCAAATGGACTCAACCACAGAAATACGAGAGCGATGCGGACCCCCTGCGGTGGGATCAGTATCTTTCTTTCCTCGTCTTACCCCGATCCCCCTTTGGGGTTTCCCATAAAGCCATGGAAACCCCTTTAATTAACATTTATGATAATATCCTAAGACAGGGGATGAAGATGTGGTATAGGGTGTGATAAAGGGATTGGAGTTTGGTCTCTTTTTCCTCAGGATGCCTAGTTCTAATCCAAGCCCCTTTAGACTGTGCTAATTTATCATAACTAACGCGACTTCCAGTGGCAGTGCATACATAACCCTCTTGCAGATACTGATATATAAAGAGACTGGACTAATAAAGCAGGTACACAGGATGAACAAACCGTACCGACATAAAATACAATACAAATTACAAGGAGGCCCAATACACACAGAGGCCTCCTTTCCTCCCTTCCTCCTCCGGGGCTGTGGTGGTGCCGATTCCAAGGGCTTCGTCAGCCTCTGGCGAAACGGGCTCCGGACAAAGGATGGCAGCAGATGCCAGGAACAGGGAGTGGGAACTACCAGAGGATCGACAAAGCAGCAGCGGAGCGGTGAATGGATTATCATTAGCGCAGGAGGCCCTTGAAACTGGCTCACGAGCGAATTTGGGGCTCCCCAAGTGGCCACTCCTGCACGCGCGTAACCCTGTGTTAAACCACAGGATATCCAGGAGAAGGCAGGTGAGGTACTGCCCCCGCCCCGGAGTAGTCCACGGCACTCACTCCACTGATCGGCGGAGGGTAGTCTGCATGAATCAGGCTTTGTGGGCAGAGGACCAGAAAATCGATATACGGCTCTCAAAAGCTTTAAGGAACTCTGCGGGTCCTCAGACAGGGGGTAGAGGTCATGACCGACCACTGTGCAGATAACCTCCAATGGAGCAGGGATCCCCTAATGGTGTGCATGGATCCCTCGCATGCTGTTCTAAATTGTCATATATCTGTTATCCTGGTGGTAGAATACCCTTTAAAAGGTAGATTTAACGGGAGTGGTTACTTTTTTTAAGGCCATTTATTCTGGGCTATCAACTATGACCTGAGGACCCTCTTCGCCGATGGCACACCTTCGTTTTTGTTGTTTGCGTTCCATTGTATGCGCCCTTTAGTTAAAAATATAACTTTTTTGTTTACATGTTGCGTGTACACAGGCTGTATGAGGCGTGGTTGCTGTGTACACATTTTTCGGCTCAGGATACGAATATCCTCAGGGCCCTGTACTGTGACGGGGAGACAAAGCAAACAGTGGGATCCAAATTTTGCTCGAAAAAAGCCTGGTGTACTCCTGTCCGGTTGTGGTTGTAGATAGAAATCCAGAAAACAAAAGCAACCTGATTAGAATGCCGTTTTTTATGAGTGGCAAAGTGGTGTGAAAAACGTTGATTTTTCACTATTTTCCTTGACAGAACCACTGGGAATAACCGTCAACCCCAAAATGTTTATTGTTTAGGGATAGGGGGGGATTTGAAATGCAGGTTACCTTTTTTTACAGTAATATTTACGGACCCCCTAGGTTCTTAACCCTGGGGGGTCTGATCCAATCTTCCATATCTGCAATACTACTGTAATTGGCAGAATATACACGGGAATTTAACTATGGTCTGGTGTACCACCAACATTCAGACCTTACAAATCCTGGGAGTCTCAAACAGACTGCAGACTATAAATGGTGACGGATTGTCCTCCCCCTGCGTCACTCTCTCCTCTGCGAGTATCGATCTCTGACAAAATGCAAACACAGTTTAACAGGTTAAACCCTGTGCCAAAGCACCCTATTGCAAGTGTTACTAATTATAATTGCGGAAGATGATTACAATTATGGGTTTTGGCTGTACCCCGATTTCAGAATGGGCTTGTTGCTCTTGGTTCTGGTACGGGACCCGAATCCTCATAAGTAAACACCTACAATCTGAGAATGACATCCTCTCCAAAAGGGTGGAAATGATGACTGAACCTGGACGCAAACCACACTGAAGTTTCATTGGGGCCGGACCGCCAAATTCTGCTTAACACTACGGTCATGATGTTTGTGGTTTTATTCAGCAACCACCCCTGTGGTTTGGAGAAGTCTCGCCTGTGGGGCCTTTTCAGGCATCCTTAACGGCCTCAAAACATACAATTACATCACAGGTTAATAGTCAACCCAAGAGCCCCACAGTGATGGCGATTTGCCACATGCACGGACACGCCGATCAATTCCTATGGAACATGCGGATAAGCCCCTGCTCTAGCGTGTGATCAGGATCACTGTAAAACTTTAAGCTTTTATTTTGCTTCGTGGAGACCATTACGCTAATATAGTTACAACAGCAGTAGCGCCCAACGGTAAGACGTCTGTGTGGTGTGGATGATGGGCCTAAGGGGAAGATGTCCCGACACGTCTCTTGCGGTCCTAGATGGCTAATTCAGCTCATAATAATTCATAATTCACATATACTTTTGGGGCTCATGCCCCCCCGGCAGGCAAAATATTGGCCCCTTGACAAAGCAGCGTGCCGAAAGCGTGCGTTGGGGGTGTCAGCCAATCCCAGGAGCACGGTGGGGTCCAACTTCCTGTAGGTTTATGCACCGTGCATAGCTCACTCGATACTTAATTACCATAAAGTGCACAAAAAAATTTGGTTCATCATCAGCACTTGCAAGGCATTTGGCTATTTCCAATAGGGTTTGTTAGAATTCTGTATGTATATACAGGATGTGATATCATGTACCGTATTTAACCGTATATACAAGTTATTCCCCGACTATAACCATCATGTATTTGTGACACATCTGTGCATTGGGCCACTGTTAGCATAACTATAGAACTATACTTTTTCTGGTAGATACCCAGCCCCCACGTGCCCCTAGAGTTTTGCTATTGTCCCTTCAGTACAGCCTGGTTTTGTTCTGTAACGTCTGTTTCCTCTCCTTTTTTATATGTGTGTCACATGCTTTAACCCCTTCCCGGTCCCCCTCCGCCGCAGGCCCTTTTTCGTTTTTGCTTTTCATTTTTTCACGCCCCACCTTCACAATCTATAACTTTTTATTTTTCTTTTCCAGGTACAGAGTTGTGCTAGGGCTTGTTTTTTTCCTGTGTAGCAAATTGCACTTTATATGGGTGGTGTTTAATATCCCCTGCCTTGTATAGGGAAGTCGAAAAAAATTCAAATCATGAAATTGTGATAAGAAAATGCCTTTGCTCCTTTTATTGTTGCTTTAATTTTATTGTGCGCCCCAAATGTCTACTTTATAATTTGGGTGGGTTATTATTACGGGGATAATAAATTTGTACAGTTTTCATAATGTTTCACTACCTCCATTTTATTTGGGCATCTTCTAATAACTTTTTCACAAATAGTTTGGTGTATACTGTTAGTGGTGTCGTTTTCATGCGACTTTGTGATGCGGTTTTCCAAGTCTTCTATTTTAGGACTGTGCAAGCTTTTGATAATCTTTAATCAAATTTTTTTATAAATGGCAAAAAAAGAGTTCCATCTCACTTTGGGCGCGATTTTCCGTTACGGGTTAAACAGGGAAAAACGTTATTATCTTTTGAATAGATCGGCATTTTCGGAATGGCGATACCAATGTGTGGGAGGATTTTTACTGTTCATTTTAATCAGTTCTGGGGAAAGGTGTGGATTTGATTTTAAGTTTTTTAAATTATGATTTTTTTTTTTCAACTTATTTTTTTTTTTTTTACTTTTTTAAGACCAACGGGGACTTAACCCAAGTTTCGATCAACCTAGTTCAGAAAACAGACAGCCTGGGGTTTCCAGAAGCCTCTATTCAAAATAAAAAAAAAAAAAAAACAAAAAAAAAAAACTAAAAAAAAAAAAAAAAAACTACTATGGCGCTCGCTCGTAAGGGGTTTACAGGGGTCTTGCGCTGGCTTTTGTGGGTACGCTAAACGCAGTCGTAACATGGACAAAATGGAGGGTGGGAGGGGTGTGGGCGGGACCGTTCGGGACCGTCGCGCGACTGCAAACTCTTCCGGCGACTTCAAAAAGACGGTGCGCCGAACAGTGCTCGGAGGATCGGTCGGCTCCCTTGACGATCACACGGATCAGTGATCCCTTCGCTCATGATTGCCTTTCGGGGTAGCTTCGTTTTAAAACAAACAAACCCTTTCATTCAAGGTGTCTATCTGCACATTTGAATGTGAATGAGGAGGAAAATCCCCCTATACACTACTGTCTCCCATACAATAGTATAAAGATATAATATGAGTAGGATCGATCAGACACCTATGGGGTAAAGTACCACTTAGGGATCTGAAAACAGTGAAAAATAAAACTTGTAAAAATTATTATTAAACAACCTAAAATTCAAACCCGCCCCTTTCCTGTAATCTGATATAATAATCATAAACAGGAAAAATCACAAAACCCTCAGATATCGCCGCATCTGAAAATGCCCGATCTATCAAAATTACTAAAACGGTTTTGCACTGCGTAAAAACAATACACGAAACCCCCGCCCAAAGTGGAAAATGCACTTTGCCATTTTAGAAGATATTAAATCTATAAAAAAGTGATTCGAAAGGTATACAAGTCCAAGAAAGGGCAAGCATTGAACCGTCAACCTACTCACAGCCCGTACTCCAATTACGAAAAAGTTATTGGTGCCAGAAGACGGCAAAATAAAAAAAAAAAATGCTTTTTGTACAGGAGGTTTAAGTTGGGTAAAGGGATGAAAACTAAAACCTATCCCATGTTTTATCCGTGTGATTTTTACCGACCAAAGAATAAAGTAGACATTTCATTTTGGGCCCACAGTGAACCTAAAATCTAAGATCCCCACAAGGAAACTACACAATGAGTTTTCCCCTTTCTCCACCATTTTTCAATGACCCTTATTTTTCTTCCTACATTCGCACACCAACATCCTTTAATTGTCTCAGAAATCAAAGTGCGCCTTATAGGCCAGTGCAGTGCGCCTTATATATGAACTTATACAAAAGTACTACTGCAAGATGTACGTACATTACCAGTGTTTTAGCGGCCAGCCCAGAACTTCTGCACCTTCCCACACCGAAGACATGGTCCCTGGTCTGAGTGCCTGGCACCAAACTAACATGGTGCCCATTGCCCTCCTCCCCTAGGGAGGAACCGGACCGCCATAGGCGGACCACGAGGCAATCATCATCATCATCATCATCATAACAATCCCCCTACCTGACAGCCCTGTACGGGGAAAGAAAGAGGCCACCGGACCCCCACAGGAATAACCCCCCTGGCTGAGGGGGACGTGTGGGTGTCATGAAAGGGGTGCACAGACGGGATACCGCTTAAAATCGCCTGCTGCAAGTCACCATCATTCAGTGTGGTACCGTACTGCATTAACCCCCAGCACCCAAACCTCTGAAAACGGAGCTCTCTGCACACCTGAAGACAAGTTTATCCCCGGAATGTAGCATGGCTTGACTGCTGGGTCAAGTTTTTACACATGGTAACTAGCATTTGATCCTGCGCCTTACCCAGTGCGCCTTATATATGAAACTAGATTCTTAGCGGAGTTATTAGAGGTGCGCCTTATAATATAACTGATGTCTTAGCATGCATAGTAGAGGTGCGGCCTTGTAGTCAGAAAAATATGGTACCAGGTGCAGTCACCCGTGTTACACTAAACAAGATAGGTTCTACTAGTCACGGTTTTTTGTCTGTAAGTTGAATTTGTATTAGAAGTCGGACGTATAGAAATATTGTGTGTCATAAGAACCAGGAGTGAACCCTAAAGTTCATTACAAGAGACGCCTGTGATTCTGTTCTAGCTGATCATTGTAGCAGACTAAAGTACACTAAATTACCAATCATCCAGAGGTCCGTTTGTAACTAGGGCCGTATTTGCGAGTGTTCTTAAGTCAGGGGGAACCGCCTGTAATTTGGAATTTTTTTTCCCCTTTCCACCGCTTTTCATAGTAACACATGGATATTAAAAACACCTCACTATGAAGTGCAATGTTTCCACAAAAAATCAAGCCATCACATAGCTCTTTACGTTAAAAATAAAAAGTTATAGATTTTGAGGTATGGAGTGAAACATAGAAGTGAAAAAAAGACTAAAAGGCCTGGTCACAATCCCGTGCAAACCCCCAAAAAACGTCGGAAAAGCCCGGACGAAAGTGTGCGCATTGACCCTTATCACTAAGCCCCATGATTTTTTGGGAATGTTAGCTGCTATAAAGGTCCTAATTTCCAACCATTGCCCTTAAACGGAACCTGTTAGCAGGAAACCGTCCATTTTTAGGTGGTGAACGGTTCCAGAGTCATCTGTAACATTTGCTTTTCAACATTCTGCGTACGTCACAAATGAACCTGGATCCTGCCATTTGGGTGTTACGAGTTTCGTTGGGGGATAGTCTACAGAACGTGCCATCATCGCATCAAACGACTGTTTTCAGTAGTTTCTGATACTTGCAGAATAGAGCTGCAGGAATGACGTGCTATGTTTCTGAAGGACCTGATGTAGATGAACACTATCATAGACGACAGAGCGTCTAAGTTTGGCAGACCCATTTAGGCAAGCCGGAATCTCTTGGGAGTAAGGAACAGGATCCGTTTTAGCAATTGGCGCAGCCACCGTGTGCAGAGACTGATTGCACGTACCCGTACCCTCACAGCACAGATAACCATAGAGTCTATGGGGCAGTAGTGACTGCCTCTCAGTCCTCACGCCCCAAAAACCTGGGTAATGTGCCGTGAGGTCCTAACACATATACACTCAACCTGAGAAACACTGGTCCGACTTAATAATGTACAGGAGCATACTAAAGCGAAAGGAAATCTCACCCTAAATAATGTGTGCCACCGAGCCTTCAACATCCTTAGAGAACAAAGATCTGCTTTACTCTCCAAGCATTCCTAGATAAGCAGGACTTAGAGGAACAAAAACACAATCGCTGGTTTCCTGCTTATAGGATATTAAAGGAACAATCATACTCCAGGTATAGATGCCGCTTTAAAAATTTAAGGACACTACACCATCAGACCCATCTGATAACCCAATGGCACTTACTCCTAGATCCAAGGCACTGTGACTAGAGTACTCTTCCTATATTTTGTTAGCCATGGCCTCCTCCAAAAATCAACTTTTAAAATGATTCTTATGTTCCAGAAGGGGCTACAGGGACGGGTTCCCAGAGCCCCTCCATGCCTGATATTTCACAAGGCTATTACAAGGAGTGGCATGCAGCACTCAGTCACCCCCCCGTGGCCAGAAACTTCCTCTGCTGCTGTGAGATGACAATTGAAACTATAGCATGGAGAGGCTCTGCACACCCCCCAGAGCCTTTTTTAAAGTTTATTTTTTAAGACTAGCAGGAGCCCACTGTTACCTAACATTTGATTTAGATGCAGTGTGAAACAAACATAACCATGGAAGGCTTAGCCTGCACTGATGCAGAGCACATATCTTGGTTAATCCCTGAAATGAAGTGGGTTTTGCTGAAAATACAATGAGAGCATTCAGGACCTTGGGAAGCTGTGTGAGACTGGCTGCCTATATAAACACATTACCAAGAGCTTTTGATTACAAATAAGGTAGTCAAGACTGACTAATCAACCTACTGGATCACTCATAACACAACAGGTGGGGTTGCGCCGCAATTGAATTACTTTACTGCCGTCAGGCAAAACCCAGTGAAAAATCATTCTCATACCTGCAGAGAATAACCATGTGCTAGGAAACGCTGAAGGATCTTCAATTACAATCATAATGTTAATATTTGTTTATCAGCAAATACCTCACTCAGCACTCAGGTTAACCGAGATTAATCCTCATCAGTGTCGCTAGAGCAGATCGCAAGTATGTTTGCTTCAGAAGCATCCGATCAAAAATGGTGGTTTTTTTATTTAAATATAAAAAGGTTCCACCGTCCACGGTGCCTGGAACCGTTTTGAGCAAGTGTCCTCCTGGTTTAATACATGAATGGATGTTAAAAACATTCTACCTGTGAAAAGGAAGCACCTCAATTCCCTCAAATAGCCATGCGGGAATTCCCTTTCGTGTTCTCTGGGGGTGTGCACTGTGTGAAGTATAAAATTAAAGGTCCACCCTCTTGGTGCGACTTTGACTAATACAGTCCTGTATAGTAGTGTATAATGGAAAACTAAGAAATCAGCGGTACACGCACTGTAAAGCAAGCGGTGGAAGTCTTATGCAGACCGTTTATTATGCAATGGACAGTAGCCCACAATCTGTGTTACAGCTACAGACCTTGACCCGGTGATCAACAAGAAGTGTCTTAAAGTTTCTTTACATTCGCTCCGTTTTCAGTAGCGGATCAGACAAGAAGTCAGAAGGTCCAATCCCCCACCATGTACAATGAGAGATAAAATTACAAAATATCTGGACAGGAACGGCCATTCCTTCTTGCTCCATTCCTTCCTTCTCTTTCCTCTCACGGACACTTCCTTCAGTAAGGCGCCAGGTAGGGAAGTCCTAGCCAACAAAATGGACATATCAATAAAGGGAACAATATAGAGATGTGGAAACAACTACCCAACGATGGAAAATTAAACTGATGATTAATAATCCTCCAGATATTTCAAAAGTTTTACATAAAATAAAAGCTGAAATAGGGTCACAATTTATGTGTGATGGATAAAGACCCCTCCAAAACATCCATTACTAGAAAAGGGTCCTGATGGGGTAAAACCTTAAAAGGTTTTTCCTAGAATTTGGACAACTCCCCAGGGGAGTTTTATGGATGTGTAGGGATGGTGGAAAATTGTCCCACAACGAACCCCATAATGCTGCGCGGTGGGTCAATTGACACTTGAGAGACGAATTGTGCACATATGACATTTAAATGATGAACCCAAAACTGAGCAATAAAATTCTTGCTCAAAAGATGTCTGAACTGCAGACTTGATAGTGTTTCCAAAACAGGAAGTTTTCCTGGTAAGTTTTACCCAATGGACCGCGTATCTCGTCGTACATATCCGGCTGCTCATGCCATTTCTGTGCTGCTGAAGGAGATATTGAGAGCAGACCTTGTCAACACTAGAAGATGAAGCTGGGCACTGAGCTGCCACCCGAACGTCAGGGTTGGTCGCATGCCCCGACAATTGCCGCATTGGCGGCTTGAGCAGCCCTCCGCACGTCTTACGTGATTGGCGCGGCTATGATTGGGCACGGCAGTTCCACTTAGCCACATAGCCATGGCTATTGCTAAAGGCGCATTTTGGCAGGATGACGGGGCCAACCTGACATCAGGCCTCCTCCCTCTAGACACCATGGGGGGAGATTTATCATCAAGTTTCTGATATAACCTGCTCTAGTTTGCCCCATGGAACCATAAGAGCTCATTTTTATTTTTCCCACAGCCGTTTATAAAATTATAGCTGAGGCTCTGATGTTTCAAAGCAGTTTTAAAACTCCCAGATACTTGATGATAGTCCTCCCAACCACCCCGCCCCCATGTCACAATGTTGGAAACTGCTCTCAATATACCGTAATATACTCGCTATAAAGCCAACCATCGAGTACAACCAACCCGAACCCCAATTTTACCACCAAACTGATGAAAAACTATGCCTTGAGTATTAGCCCGAGGTTTGAAATGCATTGGTCACAGACCCCCCCCACCCCCCCCCCATATATAGCCAACCGGCCACCCTATAGTAACATCCAGCCAGCCTGCCCCCAGATTAAAAAAAAAAAACAAAAAAAAAAAACACACTTATATAATCACCCTCCAGTGGCCCCCGATGTCCGTGCCGCTTGTCTTCGGCTTCATCCGCGCGCCCGCTTCTTCTTCGCGTGGGCCCGCCGTTGCGCTCTCCCGGCCCGCACCTCATATGAACGCGCGTGCTAGACGCATGCCGCCCCACGCCCGGGCGAAAGACATGCGTCGCCCAGCAGAAGAGAAAGAAGACGGCTCGGGACAGCCTAAGACAAGCGGCGCGTACATCGGGGCCTCGAGGGTGAGTATAATAATTTTAATATTTTTTAAAGAGTATACTTTTTACTCTCCCTCCGACTTCTCGGGTATAAAACCGAGGGGGAGGACTTTTTCCGCAACAGTTTTGTCTAAAAACTCGTCTTATAACACACCATATATATACCCGTATGTGAATTTAACTAACTCTGCAATTTTGGGGCCTGAAACAATGATTTCTCTTTAAAACAAATTTACAAATTTGCGCAATCCACAACATAAACAAGCAATCTATTGTCAATTTCAGCATATAGGGGGGGGGGGGGGGGCACGCTACACACTATCCTTGTGATCCCATTTGAATTTCCACAGCCCAGTCCTACCTCTTCGTATTTTGTCCACTTATCCTGAGGGAGTATCGATTCTTCATATTCCAGGTCCAGCGCTCTCTTGATGTCTGAACTGCGGTCAATCGTACAACTTTGGGCGTCAAGCCTCCTGATTGACCCCTGTACATCAGGATTTTCAATATATTGTGTCCATCCGCGCATTAAACCTGTGGACAAATCATGTAAAACCCGTATGTCTCCCTTCCCTGCAAGCAACCCCAGGAGATTAAAAGGAAAAACTAGATCTATACCCAATTGTTTGATCCAGAGCCCCGTAGTACCACCTGCATAGGCTGGTCCATGAAAACGTCCCGTGTCCTAACTGGAAGGTAAAAGGTACAGAGATTAAGGATATTTCATAACGACGCTTAGATCTTCTAAAGTAGCATTGGACCCACTTTTTTCTGATATACGCTACGGAGTCACAGTAAAATTCAGACTTATGATCTCGGTGGGGGGATCTTACATTTGGACAACCACATCGCCGTGTTATCCCCCTCCCTGCCCTGTGGTGATCGTACTAACCGAAATCAAACACAAGGAAGAAGGACTGTCCAGAAGCTTTAAAGGATACTTATCCTATAAATGCATCGCACTTTTATTTAAATAAACCTTATATTACCTGGAGTGCTGCTTCCCCCCGCTCATGTCTCTTGTTAGATAACGTTGAACCCAAGTTGGGTTTTGGTGAAGCTTGCCCCCTATACTACGGTGCACTCTATATTCTACTTGTTGTCACCCATTGATAGGCGGACCCTTAGCAACCGTTGGCACACTTATTAAAGGGGAAAGTTCTCATTCCCGGCTATGCCGATCCAGTAAAAATTGGACTACAAAATGCCTTCTAATGAGGATGAAGCAGATCCGGCCCCACTCACATGTGCAGTTTCATGATAGTGGGCGCACATTCATACCCCAAAATTTCGGCACGATTGCTGACAGAAGAGAATCGTGGAGCGCCAACTTCTGGAGTGATAACCGGATTGGCAGCAGCATTTATCATCAGACACTGGATCAATGCAAAGGCGTCCGGTCTAATGGTTCAGGTGTCGTCCCCCATTGTAATACAGTGACTCACCAAAATAAACAGGGTATTACCGAGGAAACATGTTGGCACATCAAAAGTTATATACAGGCGTCACTGCTAAGAGTGACCCCCAAACATCTCTTGCAAATCCGTGGTCTTTGAACACCATTTAGAGTGATGTCCCAGAGATTTATATATGACCCAGTATGTAGGACCTCTGGTTATCCCAGATATCACATAATTTGGGGATGTGAGGTATAATGTCCTATAATTAGGGTTGGGAGGGGATGCAGCCGCTTGTGGTGTGAGGGCATACCCCAGGGATGTCCAGGGTATTTGGCCTGTAAGGGGGCTCATACATAATGATTGTGAGCCAGATGCTGGGGGCTGGCACCCCCTGCGTCTCCTGGAGGACCACTCTGTCCACCAACTCCCTCCCTACTGAGGGCAGACAAGCCAGACCCCGCACAGCCCCCCGGTACCTTCAGCCTGACTCCAACCCCCTCACACAACCCGCCGTGTCCCCTCCATCACATCGCACGACACCGGTCCTACCCGGTGCCCCTCGCCGCCATCCTTTCCAGAGCAGAGACAGAGCTGGTGACGTTACGATCTGCGCGACGGGGATGACTTCATCAGCAGTGTAATGGCGGAAGCTGTCAGGGAGCACTGGCGGACTCGCGTCAACTTTATCCCTTCATCCCTGCGGCTGCTGACTTCCATGGAGACTGGTCAAGTAACGCAAGACAAATCCCTCAACTTATTAATCAATATAATATACCAAAGGTTACGAAATAGTTGCACTGCAATGTTAATCATTTGGTCAGGGCCAAGTTCACACCTACCAAAACGATAATACCTGAATCGAGGGCGGAGGGTCCACGGGCGTTTTTGTTGCATTTTAAAACGCAAGTGGGAGGGGGTTTGGGCCAAAACACACATTTGCTTTTTTTTATTTTTTTTTGTTTTTTTTGTGCCAAAACCCCCACCCCCTCCCATTGCGTTTTGGTGTGCGTTTTTAAAAAAAAAACGCTTTGTGGAATACCCCCTCGATGACTCACATTTTTTTTTACTGCAGTTATTTTATGGGCTTATGGCCAGCATACATTTGTTATTTTTTTTTATTTATTTTCTTCATTCTTTTTTTCAATGTGCTTTTCAAACTAGCTTTACCCACTGATTGATTGTTGCTCCGGGAAACAAAAAAACAGATTCGAAATTGACCATTGGAGAAAAAACTTAAGTGTGAAAAGCCAATGAAATGAATAGTTTCATTAAGGGCATCAGCACAAAAATCACCATTTGTATGTAACCATAGGCCAAAAGGATGCATTGAAAAAAAAAAAACCTGCCAACGTGAGTTTCACAGCAAATCCCTTAAAGGGGTCTTTCCCATAAAGAAATTTTCAAATTCAATCCCCCTAGTGCTGGTTTACAACATTAAAGATAATTTTTCCCTTTACTTACAAATGGAATCAAGTTTTTATTGCTGTTTTTAGGCCTACAGTCATTGAATGGTCATTGTATAAGATGCCAGAGTGTAACGGGGCCTCTCTAAGCAGACATTCATGAGTTCCTCGGCTATGAGATGCTGGTGGCTGAAATGTTGCTTAGATTTCAGGTGACAGGTTTACTACACTTTTATTTAGGCTCCTGAACTTTGTACTGTATCTGACAACTAGAAAAGAGAGACAACTAAACACGGATCATAGATGAGGAGAACCATCAGATGCATGTTACAAAACCACAATGAGCCTCTGCTGGTCACACGACACTGCTGTTTACAAAATAGGTAAATGAACCAAGGCACTCAGGGTCTTCCCCGGTTCCACTGAGCGCATTCACAATTAATCATGCCCCCCTGGTACCCCACTCATATTCACCACTTATGCCTCCTGCTCGTCTCACAGACAGCACGATGACGACAGCCGTTTTTCTGCAAATCTCGCGCATGTGCAGGCACTACATTCCTTATGCAGCCCCCTCAGTTAAGTAATTGGCTGTTGCACCGGACAGTCGTTTTTTTTTTGAAGCCAAAACAATGATGAACTGAAAGCTGCAACAACACCCTCTTTTTTACTGGTTTAATCATCACAAAAACATTGCTACGGAAAAAGTACGAACGGGCACTCGACCCTTATATACGACACTGTGTTTCAATGTTTTTTCACAATAAGTCCACAAACTAGGAAAAAGTTAATAAATATGCAAAATCAAGGGGCTAGGCTCATATGCGTGAAAAATCTTGCGTGGCAGAAAAAACAATGTGTCCTACCATCTACGTTGTTAGATAGAAGCAGGCACAGGTAGTGTGGGGTCGGGTTAACACCTGGCAGAATGAGTGCTACTGGGAGCAAAGACAAAAGGCGGATAAAACTCCACCAAAACCAGTAGCCGCTGCCGTTTTGTAATTAAATAAGGTACATAGGTTAAAGAAACCGAAAAATAATGTTTATCACAAGTAGAATCGATTTCAGCAGTATGAGGCATTACAGATGAGGGACAAGAAAAGGGCAGTTGAGAGGATCTAACATCAAATCACTTATTCCTAAACATAGGACAGGTTTCCTTTAAAGGAATCAACAACCAGCCTGAAACAGAAGAAAAAAAAAACATAAATACCTCACTATTATAGGAAACTTGAAGTGGCACATGGGACAAAGCTCCGGGATCCGGGCTGGTAATTGATGCCGCCCCCGCCACCTGAATCCTCTCCCATTTTGGAAGTATGGGATAGCGTATGAAAGATGTATCATGGCGAACTGCGTAAATTCAAAAGCAGCTATCTTGCGTGACGACAAACCAAGCCCTCTACCCATAGGAGAGGGAGTGGAATAATAAAGTTGGCAGCCCAGATCGCCCGACATCTGGTCCCCAAAAAACGAGCGCTGGGCGCCATTAAAGGCCGTATTCTTCTTTCGGTAAATAGATCCTGGCGTGAATAGCAAGGACCGTACAAGACGGCAAAAACGCCGGATAACAACGAGGAAGTGTAAGCAAGGTAAGAAATATTTCTAGCCTCATTACTTTTTTTTCAGAGTGGGTAAGGATATAGCCTTTGAGCATTCGTTTGTGCTAAAAAAAACAGGAGCATTGTTTTGTTGTAAGCAATTAAATTCATAAGAAGTCGCAAATAAGCAGAGGGGAGGCACACACCAGACAGTAAGTGGTGGCGTGGTTTGTATGTCCGGGATCCTGTGGTAGATTCCCTTGTAAGTGTATCCAAGAATAAGAAAGGTTGACAATGTGACATGAATGAGAGGTTCAACACTGGATACTCCCAATCATTGAATCAGTTCCAGTCCTACCCCAGTGAAAAGGTTTCGGGTGAACTCTATGAGACAGAGGGAACAACTAGACTAACTAGCAGTGATAATGGATAACGTCAAGGGATTGACGTGGCAAAAATGGTTGCCCGCCTCTTCAACATTAGGGATCGCTTGTGATTAGTGGAAGTCCAAATTATGACCCCTCGATCAGATTTTATCAGTCTACTTTTTGGAAGAAGGGATAAATTTTAACATGGGACAAACCCTCCTCCTGACGAACACGCAGAAAAAAAACACTTCCGCTTGCTAGAAAACTTAATACCATTTTGATAGCGCATCAGGTATTTTCGACGACAATCAGAATGGCAAATTGTGTATCTCGAACTGATAGTTCACCGCAGGAAAGTGGGCCCAGTATCTCCCGGAATAAGCCCAAGGGTGGCCGTTAGGTCCAACTCTCAGAACTCTCTTGTGTGGTGCACACATTCATTACGCATGAATAGGGTGCAGCCATTGGGGCAATCTTACCATTTCGATTCCTGCACAGATCAACCATGAGGCTTGTCCGAATACGGGGATGGCCACTCTTCTTGCGATTCAAAAGATCATCGCCGATTTCCTGCATGTGTCATTCGCCCCGATCAGGGCCGACGGAGTTCACATCTTCTCCTGTGCATAGCAAGTGCTTGATAGGCTTTGTCGACACAAATTGAAATATAAATCTGCGTTTGTCCGAATCAGTCGGATGTCGCCTGACGGAACACGGCCCCCTGATTTGTGTCGCATGAATCAGAGCCGATTGACCAGAGCAAAAGCCGATTGGTGTGTGACACAATCCCTATCTAAAATCCCTGTCCCGACGCAGTGGCGGCGTGATTCCTCGAAAAGTCCAGACAAACCAACGGAAATGTGGCCGAAGGGACCCTTCGTAAATCAGGCCCACAATTGTCACATGTGCACACATTCGCATCTTAACATTTCCTTTTTCTTAAAATATTGAAAAAGGGGTATTAGCAAAATACGTATTAGTGCATATGCTGGGACAAAACCACAAAATGCATCATATATAGATAGAAAAGAGCCTTTTATTAAGTTCAGCATCAAAAAAAGAATGAATGAATCTCATACAAACATATAAAACTAACAGACCTAATGATATAATGAAGGCCGTGACGTGTTTTATCACATATTTTTTTTGGGACTTGTTCAAACTCCTGTATGGAAGTTGGCAACATTCTTGTTCAACGAAGATGGATACAGCATGGACGACCAGTTAAGAATATCTAAGGAGACGTAGTTGGGTTCTGTGGGTCATATTTGTTCTCTCCCAGAAATGTGAGAAACCGGGTGTCGTTTCCTTGATTCTCATCAGGTTGGTATTAAAAACCTGAAAGAAAAAAATCATCAGTATAATGTAAATGGCCCAGCTTAGTGAGACGCTGCAAAAAGGAAAACACAAAGAAAAACACAACTGCGGTAAACCTACAATCAGATGCTGTGTTTATTGTCACGTGGCCAAAAATTTGATCAAAAGTGTGCATCAGTACCCCCAAAACAACAAAACAAAGCCTCATATGGCTCAGTTAGTAATGACTAGTGTTGACCCTAAACCAGGTTCCGGTACCGTGCGAACTTGAGTTTCGCGTAGTGGCTGCAGCACCCATTCACTGTAAGGGTGAAAGGTCTTTTGCACTACAATAATATAACTAATTATTATAATAGATTAAAGAGAAGTATTAACTCATCCTCAGACCCCCCCCCCCCCCCCCACATTTTGGTTTTCCAGCATCTTTGGTCAAATGTGAGATATAACTACGTACTGAGACCTAGAACTAAACAATAAAAGGTGGTTTATGCTGTCACCAGATGAATTCACAAGACCTGGTCCAGTGGACCTCTAGAAAAAGGAGTTTGTACCCCAAAAGAATGGAAGTGGCAGGTTGTGACATGTGGACAGTCTCTTTCCCTTCACCGTTTACTAAAACGATGGAGCAACAGCGCATTGCGACTGACGACAGCGACTCGCCATACCCATAATTTGTGGGGATCCCATCTACTGTCTCGTAGGAGAAAATTGAGGATTTTCTCCTAAGTGATGGACAACCCCGGGTTTAGGGACTTTAATTATTTTAAAAATTTGCTTCACCAGTTCGGTATCCGAATGAGGGTTGCAGGAATGATACATATCTTCTGTATATGTCAGTGTACACTTAACTGAGAGGAAGTGGTGATGATGTGGTGAGAGCATCCCCATGGTGTGTGTGCACAAAGTCACAGTTTCTGTCAGTTTCTTCTGGTGTAACCAGCCAACATCTTGGGAACTATTGAGCCACGTTTGTTGATGTCTTTCTGCGAAATCCAAATTTCTGTTCAAAAACCTATTGAAGTAATAGAACATATGCTGAACCTGTGGGCACACAACAATGTTCCCAGTACAGCCAAAGGCCACCACCCAGGGTACAATGGAACGAAGCGAGAGGAGGGAGTAAAATTTTTTCCTAACCCCTCTAACCCGATATCATCAATGCATCCTTTTACTGTAGAGGTTGTTAGAAGCTTGTGTATTCTTGGGAATGAATGTTAAGTTTTTTAAGGTTTGCAGTCACAACCATGAACCCATGCACAGGATAGGGAAAAAGCATTCTGGTACTTAGTGTGGGGAGCCACTACTCAACAACACATTGCACCACTAAAGAACAGAGCAGCAATTGTACAAACCCTCTGCTGCTCATTCACTCTACTATGTGCTGGCGGGAATAGCCAAAAGCTGTACTCAACTCTCCGTCAGTTTCGACAGGTGAATGGTGCAGAGCAATAGTGTGTGCTCGCAATCATTTGGGGGTTCAACGGAGCCCGTTTCGTGATCCCATAGGGGTTTGCTGCCCACAGGGTATCCCCACCGAACAGCAGTTACACCCCTTTCCTGTGAATGGGGATACATGCTGTGACTGGACACTCCATCCAATCATCATGGGTACATAAACTTTTTTATTTCCTTTGGTTCCCTAGTATTTTACAGACTGAACCCGCCCGTGTCCTTGGACCTCTTTGCATCTAGTTTACGTGGTAGAGCCAAATACTTCACCACTAATCGAAGGTACCGGAAACATCAACAAGGACCTGAAACTCCCCTCGCTATATAACCTCTTTAGATATCCGAACACATTAACAACCAGGTTTTCTTATATCCAACCATTTGGAATATTATAATGTTTAATGTCAACTAGACACTGTTATCATTACAGAGCCGGTGTTGTGCAGATTACCCACAATAAGAAACAAAATGCAGTGATTGGCACAAATAAGAATTTGTATGCACGCCAAATCTAACCCTGGTACAGATCCACCGACCTGACCTTTTATAGGCTTCATTAGGTTCTTCAATCCACCTCACCACACAAAAACACGCGAGGAAACTAGTCATGTAGGAATAAAAGAGTGAATAGAAAGAAACGCCTCCACCTACCTTTAGGTTCTCTTTTTGGTCAAGGCTGCCATTAGTCCATCCTGGGAAGCGACCGTTAACCAATCTCGAGTCTGCAGAACAAGGTGAAGCAGAAATAAGCCAATGTATGTAATGTAGGTGACAGCCATAATTGTGTTACAACAGGATGTAAAATCCTATATACAGTATATTATAAGAAATATAGATATATATAATCTCTATATTATAGATATAATTATATATATATCTCACTAGTGCAACATTTTTAGTGTGGGAGGGGGAAAATGTAATTTGTGCTTTAATGACGCTGTCTGCTATATTATTGTATGACAATGTCAGCTTCACGAGCAAATAAACGTTTTCTGGTTAAAAAAAGAAAAAAAAAAGTTGGAATTGTTATAAGAAACCATGATTAACAATAAATTTAACTGCCTACAACCTTTACTACTGTTAGAGCTGTTTATTGTAGCCTAAGGCCCAAGTAACAACAGTAAATTACCAACATCCAGAGGTCCGTTTGTAACTAGGGGTCATCTGCAAGGCCTTTAATTTTTTTTTTCATTTTTAATTGTTTTGACTCGCATGCTGGGCATGTTATGTTTTTGGGACTCAACAAGGATATAAAATACCTCAAAAGGGTCTCTACAACCTCTCCAAAGCAATGTAATCTGTTGGCAAATGCACCTTGATCTCAGTAATATCTGTATTAAGTCTGTCCATTAGGTCATTTTAGAAAACGTCCCACTGTATTCCATATGCTAATGAGGCAGTTGGTGTACACAAGTGTTTCTTCAGCATCCAGAGAACTGCTATACCCTCTGCGTCAGATATGGAGGAAATTTTTTTTGTGAGAAACATGAGGCGCCATCGGAAGAAGAAAGTAGTGTTTTAGGCAGAAATAGCAGTAGCATGGATACTAAGGAGGCACCCCCTGGTGCACCAATGGCTACATTAGCATATGGATTAAACTAGGAATATCTAGGAAATGCATTAATGTACAGAAATAATAAAGGTATGTTGGAAATCATAGTAAACTGCCTTAGATTCTGACTGGGACAGGAGGGTTTTGTATGGCTCAGGATATTTGTCCAATCTTCGGGGACAGCGGGAGTCCTCCCCTTTTTTGGGCTCTGGGAGAAAGGGCAAGTATAGGGAATACCCCTTTAGGGTTAGTGCCACACAGAAGGTAGTTTAACGCTGTCTTCAATTATAGTCAAAGTAGTCGCCTTGTAACTGCAAAGCATCAATGCAAATAAAATAAAAATTCTATAAAGTTATAGAGAGCTTATTAAAAGTTAAAGGAGTTCTCTGTTTTTGACAATCCCCAAACCAGAATAACTCTCATAGGCTCTTTCTACTGATACCGGATTAAAGATGAAGTTTATGAACTCAATGAATTTGTATTCCTTCCTACATAATGTATTTTCCCTAATAACCAGGTTTTGCAGTAGGTGGTGCTCTACACCAGAGACAAATTAAACAGAGGAAAAGCAAACACTCCAGGTATGGGAAGCCGCACATTCTTACCTTCTCGCCACTCAGTCCTAGTTGTTTCTGGAAGAAGCCCAGCCGGTTATCCAACCTCTCCACGGAAAAGTTGAGTAAATAAGGGGCGCGGGAGACAATTCTTGCAATCGCCTGCCGACTGAATTTTTTGGAGCTCAGGTAAGCGACCCTACAAGGATAAAGAGGTTACCAGACAGGTGTGAGGAGGTGCATGCTACTCGCAGGAATAGGTCATGCATTCAGTGAAGACACCTTGCGTCTAACTCACTCCGCCTGTATTTAGGATCCTGCCACTAAACTCATGTGCAGTGGAAAATAACGCCAAGGATACTATGTCTGTTCCATGTGCACAAGGACAGGGCTAATTAAAGGGCCACTTCCCTAAAATACAAACAGCTTGTTTCCCAAAAGGTTATTACAATACTTGCTGTCACATGTATCCATATAGTGAGTATTGTTGCTGGATCTAGTGCATTATTGGGACTGTATGGTTCTCATTTGTTTGAATGACCCAATAATATTGTACTGGAGTCCAAATGTTCCTTTTTTTTTGGTCTAGGTAATTGTGGAGAACAGCAACGTCCAGACCTAACGTGATCTCAATGTGTAAGGAATATTATACAGGATGACGAAATTTTAAATTGTTTCTGTATATATTGTGTTTGTGTAAAATTCCAGGCGATACTTAAACCCATTCTTTGGTCCAACCAGCAAAGAGCTACCTGCAAATATTACCCGACACCTATTCAAAAACATTGTTGACCCACAGCTTCCTACAGAGCCCTGGGCTAGGACGGTTATGGTCCTGGGAGGCCTGTGCGTAACCTGCAGACTGGATTTAGCTTTGACCTTAGGCCCTTCTTAGCTCTGTAAGCCAGGAATACATGCCCACACAGAAGACCGATGCTTTCTCGTGGACCTCCATCTGACTCGAATCCCTAGTCAGTAGAAACGAACATTTGCCAAGTTTAGGATTGGCGTCCTCCGTTCGACAGCTCATCGCTCTTGACGAGCTGGAGATCAGCTTATAAATCAGCTTTATGCCCCTAACAACTAGGCATGGCTGTGATTGGCCATTTGTCGGATTGATCAAGCAACATGTCCAGGTTAGTGGAGCTGCCAAACAGAGGACGCCAAACCTAAAGTTGGGGTCTGCTCATCTCTACTCATTGGGGGAGATTATACCTTCTCCATCAATTTCCCTGCTTTTCTGACCCGCACACCACTTTGGGCATGTCAGGGAGCGGGGCGGAAGGGCCTGTAATCCAGAAAACACCAGAAACTAAAGCAGCAAACGAAGACCTGGTCTTCGGTCCAAATGGGCGTAGATTGCACCCATATCAGCTGAGAGACTGGAGCCCCTTATTAGATACTGGAACGCTGGCCTTGGGGGTGGGTGATTTTAAGACTGGTGTTATAAAATCCCCCCATTATATATTAGGTTACCCGCAATCACACAAAAATATTGCTCATTGGAAGGGATTGTGTCCCCTGAAACTTCAAAAACCTCACAGTTGTTTATTGGTTCCCAGACAGACTCACAGAGTAATCAGCTCCACTTCGGCCACTTCCACCAGGTTCATTCTTAGTTGTCAATGAACAAGAAGATCCAGATACAACGACTGAACAAATATAACAACTTCCAACTCTACTGTGAGCCTAAAATAACAGGTTCTTACAGAGAAAGAAGAGGCAGCCATGTCCGATTACATCCACGTGATTGGACATGGTTCTGCCAACCTACGCACATAATACTCAACCCAAAACAAACAATGCCGACACATGATCTGTCAAAATCATTTTAAATCCTCAGATCCCTAAGGTTCCTGCTTTGTTGTTGCTTAGTCATAAATTGCATATACTTTTGAGTATATAGGGAAAAGCTGCAATACCAATCACAGCCACTGTACTGTACCACTGTACTTGATCACCCATCCCAAATACAAGTCAAATAGTTATGTCCAGGAAAATTCCTTAAACAGAAATAGTATAAACTTAGCACTCGTTTCCTGATTCATTTGCAGATACTTTTTATGTACAAACACCGAATGACAATCCACAGGTCTTTTTGATGTTTCAGTCACAAGACCTTCCTCAGGAACCGGATTGCTGGTGGATACAAAAAGGAAATCAAGACAGCCCATTGTGGGATAGATCAGCGTGTTGAGTATTGTGGTACCCGCAAATGCCCACGAAACAAGTTAGGCCTCATCCACAGGTTAGGGCCCAACTTGCTGATTGGTGACAGTCTCAGTGAGGAGACCCCCACAGATCACAAAAATGGGGGTCCGAGGTACCTTCGTCTCGACCCCTCGTCTCTTCCCGAGATGAATGGACCAGACTGTCGCGCATTTCCGTTCAGCTTCATTCATCTCTCTCTGGCAATCTCAGTCGGCTCCATAGAGGTGACTGGAGCAGAACAGACATGCGCGGCCGTCTGCTCCATTCAGTGCGTGGCTGTCTACTCCATTCATCCTGAGGAATGTTGAGGGGTCCGACAGCTGAACCTCAGACGCTTTGTTCTCGTGATCTGTGGAGGTATCATCACAGAGACCATCACAGATCAGCAAGTTAGGCCTCATCCTGTGTAAAGGCCTAACTTGTTTGGTGGGAAAACCCCTTTAACCCATATTTGGCCTAACAAACCCTGCTACATAAAGTTTTCTGGAATATGTACCAGCCATTGAAGGCTCAGGTATAAATCTAATTACAAATGAAGGCGTGTAGCCCGAGCGCGGCCTCGTGGGAAGAAAATGCTAATGAGCGGAGATAAGCTTGTGTGTTCAGGACCTGCTAGAACACACCCTAATATCGTTAGGAAACAGCCAGAGATACAATATCATATAATTGCTCGGTATAACAGGCCGCATTGTGTAAAGTTTGGCAGGAAATCTGATAAAGGCGCACGCAGACATCTGTCCTGACTTGCCGCCTGACATTTTCATATGCACCATTGGAACAGGACGGGTTTTATAAAAATGTGTCAGCAGGTGATGTGCAAACATGGCTGCTATACCTACAGCTATATACATCATATGTACAGGTGTACACAACCCCCACTAACCCTTTACAAGCTACAGTCCCCGGGTTACTCACAAGATAGGTTCTGTAGGTTTGTTCTTAAGTTGAATTTGTATGCAAGTTGGAACTGTATACTTTATAATTGTAACCCCAGACAAAAATTTTTGGGCCTTTGTGACAATTGGATTTTAAAAATGTTGGATTGTCATCAGATCCAGGATTACCAATAATGCCTAATTGCAAACATTTTCCTAACTATTATAGCTCTTTATTGTAATCTAAGGCTGAAGTGCAGTAAATCACCAACATTCAGAGGTCTGTTTGTAAGTCGGGTGTTCCTAAGTAGGGGACCTCCTGTACAAGGTTATCTAGATAGAATGTGCCCCACATGTTCTCATATATTCCAGGCTCAGTACTCAACAACTTCTTCATGGGGATTATATTAATCTGTAGAACCCCCCCCCCTTATGCCCGAAAGCTGCCATAAAGCGCACACATCCTGCTGCAATAGGAAGTAACCGTGTAGTGTACATACACCAACTGCCGAAAACTGCCAGTTGGTGTAAATAAATAAATTTAAAGAATTTTTTTTTTTTTATATACATTCTAATTGCACATATCTCATATAGAAGTCATGACGGTTACCCACATAAAACAGGTATTATCTCCTGATCTGTGGCACCTGGTTCAGGTGTCACTTTAAAGGAAACCTACCATTTTCTTTTATGCATTGAGAACCAAACATACCCTGAGAATGCTCTAGCTACACTGATGCAGAAGCATATCTTGTTTAATCCCAGATCCGAGTGGTTTTGCTCAAAAAACAATTATAAAATTCAGGACCTTGGGAAAGTTGGGTGAAGACTGCCTGCCATACATATATACATTACACTGAGCTTCCTGAACTGTCCAGACTAGAGTAATCAACCTGAGCTGGATGACCCATAGACAGCATCGGGATGGCAAGGGTTGTGTGCAGCGATTGATTACTTCTGCCTGTCAGGGACAACACAGTGATAAGGTCATTCTCTAAAGCAGCATACTTAATGTAAGAGGAGAAGTGCCGAGTCACCCACAGGTCCACAGGGCCTCATTATCATATTATAATTGTTTTTTTTTCAGCAAAACCACTCATCAGGGATTAAACAACATATGTTTCTGCATCAGTGTAGCTACAGCATTTGCAATGTATGTTTGGTTCATAATGCATCAAATGGTAGAATCCCCCCTTTAATATTGCACCAGAACTATGAGTCTTGGTGTCAAAGAGCCTGAGATATCTACTGTTAAAGTTGATTTTCATATAAAGCTCCCTATTCCCAACTGTATCCTTAACAGTGGAAACCCTGGCTCTGTGTGTCTAGTGTGATATTAAAATGAGATATTCTTGACACTAGAAGTGTATTCCTAGGTGCTACGGTACAAAAATAATAATAATAATAATTCCTTTATTCATATAGCGCATACAGATTACGAAGCACTGCACAGAGCTTTCCAAATCAGTCCCTGTCCCCAATGGGGTTCACAATCTAATCAACCTACCAGTATGTTTTGGAGTGTGGGAGGAAACCGGAGGACTCAGAGGAAACCCACCCAAAACACGAAGAGAACATACAAACTCTTTGCAGATGTTCACCCTGGGACTTGAAACCAGGTCCCCAGCGCTGCAAGGCTTTAATGTTAACCACTAAGCCACTGTGCTGCCCTGCAATTGCTGTCTGAAGCATAATAAACCAGGAAGTGCTGAGGGAGCAGGGGGTGACATTGTAACGGTCTGTAAAGGCAGATGATAGAGGGCATAGAGAAGCCCCTCAAGTTCATTAGCATCATTTTAAAAGATGATTATAGAAGGAAGGAGGCCATGGCTAACAAATAGAAGACTGATTACCACAGTCACAGTGCCTGGATCTATGAGTCACTGTCCCTGGTTTATCAGGATGGATTTTAAAGAAGAGAAAATTAGAATTGGAAAAAATTGACCTAGACATTAAGATACCAATGAAAGGGTTAAAGCAGTAGACATACAAACTTATGAAAACTCGCTATGCAATTCATATTTTATGAGTGTGATATACACAGCGCTCCCTACTATAGCCGCTGCTGTACTCCCGCCTATGTAGATAGGCACCACCAATGTGAATTTTTAAAATATTTTATAATTAAAGGGGTTGTGCCAAGACTATACGTTATCCCCTATCCATAGGATAGGCGCTATCTACAAGGACCCCAGATAGGCAGACTACAAGGACCCCACAATTCATTACAACAAGACCCGCAGCAATCTGGAGAACTGGGGTTCCGTACTCATTAATGGGTCGAGCATGTGTCCTGCTGCTCCATTCAATTGTATGGAAGTAGCCCAACACAGGACTCGGATATATGCGACTCCTGCGGATCCACCCATTAGCGAGAACGGGATCCACATTCTCTGGAGATCTGGGGTCCCCGCAGTCAGCCCCTCACTGATCAGCTTGTTATCCCTCTTCATATGGATAGCGTATAACTGATATACTTGGGCAACCCCTTTAATCTTTTATATGACATTTTTCAATACAACACTGCAGTAAGTAACGCTCCTGCTTAAATTCCAGACCTGCAGACCAGCGCACATGATGGACATCAGCAGGACAGATTTATTCCAAGCCCTATGACCAATAATCCACAAAATTCAGAAGGAAAAATATACCTACAAAATGGCAGCTGGACACAGGTAAGTTACACGAGTTATGCCACAACATCAGAAAAACTTCATAATAAATAAAGAAATAAAATAAATTGCATCCAAGTGTAAATACCAGATTGCTGCATAACTTGGTATGCAGTAATGTCTCAGGCAGATATGTAAATGACAACATTTGTGGTCCAAATAGACCCCGGGGCTTGCCACAAGAGGGTGCAATATTACACTTCCTTCCTGCCCTATAAAAAGGGCTCTCAGTGGCTACTATTGGTGATGACTTTTTATCTGGGGGGGGGGGGGGGGGGGGGGAGAAGGAAGAAATTTTCTTCTTCATGCCTATAAACTTTAACATTCTGTACCTAAAGTTATCTCACTGTGTATACAAGTCTGATCTGAATTGTCCTCATTGCTGCGTCTGGCATGTTCATCAGTCTCCTTCACAGACGTATCTACAGCACGAGGAAGGGGGAAATTAATGAGCCAGTTTCTCTTCAGCGAGTCACACACAGCCATAGTCTCTTTCAATTTACTCATTCCCCCTCCTTCAGGAATTCTCTTCAGCGATTCCCACACAGCCAAAATCTCTTTCAACTCCCTCATCCCCCAACTCAGGAATTCTCTTCAGAGAGTCACATAGCAAACATCTCTTTCAACTCCCTCCCTCAGGATCTCTTCAGCGAGTCACACACAGCCATCTCTCTCAACTCCCTCCTTCACGACTTCGGTGGGAACCTGGCATTAGATTTAATGGTGAAAACTCAATGATAGGTTCCCTTTAAAGGACACCTGTCATCAGGTCTGTGTCACTAGTCCTGTCACCACTACCTGTTGGAGCAGCTCACAAGGATCCCATCACAGACTTTATCTAGTTATTTCATACATTAATCATTGTAAAATCATCTATTCTTTATCATGTAAATGAGGCTGGTCACATGGTCAGAGGCAGTGATGTCACCCCTGTTACCCCTCCCCTCTCCTCCTCCTGCTCATGTCTGTGTGTAATGTATAGTAAAGCATTGCTAGTGTGAGTGCTGTATCTGCTGACATGCTGCATCCTCCTAATATACAGGTGGGAGACACAGACATCAGCTACACATGAATCTGACATCTTCTGCTGTAACATGGCTGCCTGGAGCTGCTGTATCTCTCCTATATACACACACAGGCTGCAGGGGGCATCAGCACCAGGAATCACATCATTATACAGCCTCACACCATTATACAGGCTGTCAGTCATGCACTGGGGGTGTGGCTGTACCTCCCACTCATGAATAGAGTGGACAGCTTGAATATGCTAATGCTTCATTGGACATTTCACAGGTCATTTGCATACAGCTTTAGGACCTCATTGCTTAGGTGTACAGGCATGTAGAGGGACAATGAAGGGATAGAGGTAATGCTCTCTAATGGCAGTTTATGAAAATATATTTAGTTTAGGGGGGTTATTTTGCATGACGGGTTCTCTTTAAGATGTTCCAGCTTCCATCGACGCCTTGCACCCAGATGAATTCTTTGTCAGGTCCCGGCCCGTCCCCTACCTCGCTGCATCCTCTTTACAGAAAAAGTGGTGATGAGGTGGGTGGTGAAAGGGGGAAAAATCCACAACTAAAATACAGACATGTATGTATATAAATACACACATGTAACATAAAACCATAAATTCAGTTATTGTCCCTTTAACTATTCCCCCCGGATGCTGATTACAGCAATCGCAACTGGAACACAGAGATAAGAACTGACTATTTGCAGATCGGCAGCTGCTGAACTCCACAAAAAGACAAAAATCAGTCCCCAAAGAGAAGCAAGTAGCAGGCGGCGGTGCAGACAGCGCCAAGGTTACTGATAAACCCATTCCCAGCTTTACACAGAAGTTTCCACTGGGGAAGTTCATTTATATTCTGGTGACGGCGCTGCGCTCAGCAAGGAGGAATTAGCACATCACGGATTGTTAGTGTGGATTCACTCTGAAACTCAGCAACAATTCACAGTACAATGAATACAATGTGCAGTGTGGGGGGGGGAGCCGTTTCAGGACGTCACCCACATCTTCACTTCAGTACGTTTTTTGGGATGGGATGGGTTCCCATTATCAAGTGTCAGACCCCATGGATCTGAGATCCCCACTGATCAGCTGTTCTCTGCTGCCTCCGATCCTGGACCAGCCCACCCCTTCTCCCAGATAAGGACACACAGCTCCAATCTCACTGTAGTGGTGGAGCTGAGTTACTGCAGCTTGGTTTGCATTCATTGCCAATACAACAGACCTGTAACCAAATCTAAGAGAATCCCTTTAAGTGAGTCTTGAGCTCTCTAGTCAAGTGTTAAATACCTTTTCTGCAGATTGTCCAGATCCTCGCTGAGGATAAATGGATTCTTAGTCAGGAAGGCTCCCAGCTGCTTGTCTTCTACACCCACATCTTTTAGGAAAAATAGGATTTTACTAATATCCTTTTCAAAGTCCAACTTCAGGAGGAAAGTTCCCACATTTGGACGTTTTTCTAGTTGAGATAAATCCACACCTGAGGAAAAACACATGTATTTCAATATATATGAATAAGGGGGAGCATCATGTTATAGAGCAGAAGGAGCTGGGCACAATGTACCTGGTGTCCTGTATGCTGACAGCATGATATTATGCAGGAGGAGCTCAGCAGAATGAACATTAAGTCCTATCTGATGGTAGCATGTTATAGAGCAAGCGAAGCTGAGCAGAATGTACCTGGTGTCCTGTGAGGAGATAGTATGTCATAGAGCAAGAGGAGCTGCACAGATTTTATATACTGTCATAACTGCAGACAGCATGTTATAGTGCAGGAGGAGCAGATTTTATATACTGTAGTGTCCTATCTGCAGGTAGCATGTTATAGAGCAGGAAGAGCTGAGCACAATGTATCCGGGTTAACTATGTGCAGGCAGCATGTTATAGAGCAGGAAGAGCTGAGCAGAATTTATAAAGTGTCCTATGTGAAGGCACCATTGATAGAGCAGGAGGAGCTGAGCAGATTGTATACAGTGTCCTATCTGCAGGAGCATGTTATAGAGCAGGAAGAGCTGAGCATATTTTATATAGTGTCCTATGTGAAGGCAGCATGTTATAGAGCAAGAGGAGCCAAGCAGATTGTATATAGTGCCCTATCTGCAGACTGCATGTTATAGAGCAGGAGGAGCTCTATAATGTACATTATGTCCTATCTGCAGGTAGCATGTTACAGAACTGGCATTATACTGCTTATATATAAGATCAATGTGAGGTCCGCCTATAAATCTTTGGGGGGGGGGGGGGGGGTCTGATGTAGTAATAACATATTAAACATGTTACATACAACTCTCCAGCATGAGAACACATCAGTAATATTATGGCGTTAGTTGTAGATGTACCCACTCACCCAGCAGGACAAGTTTCTGTAGAGTTTCTGAACTATCCACATAGTGTCGAAGAGTAAAGGATTCTGGGGGGATTCGTGGAGGAGGAGGAACAATCATAGCAGCATCTTCTTCTGTGATCTCCTCCAGCGGAGATATAGGGGGCAGATCCCACAGTCCTGGGGAACAGAAGAACATTGCCAGTCTGACCATTCATGATAAGAGACAGTACGAAAACTCAATTCAGCACTTCGGCCCCTTGGGGGTCTTAACACCTGGACCCCCACTTATTAGAGCCACCTCTAATGTGTCACAATCAGTTTGGTAACATGACAGGTACATTTTTACATTCTTTAGAGTCTATGTCTAAACCGTCTGTATCGGTCTCTTTTTGTTACCCCTGCACTCCCCAGAGACTTCACAGTAAGCTGATCTTTCTTTGGATGGACAGTGAATGCAGCGAGTGTTAAGATTGACCTTTCCTTGCACTACTTATATACTTTTAAAAGTTTGCATACAAGTCTTTAAAGAGGAACCAGTCACCAGATTTTACCCCATTAAACCCCTAGCCCGCTCACATGGGGGGTGAAATGTCCTTTCTAGAATTCCCTCTTATGTGAAATCTCACCCGTTTATCTTTAAAAAAAAAAAAAAAACTCATCCAAAGTCCTTTGAAAATGAGCAGAGAAAAGTCATATTTTGCCTGAGATGAGTAAAGTTAAGAGGCTGCTCAAGGAGAATCTGTTCAAAATGCCCCTATCTTCATTTCCATCGTCCTAAGAAAAAGACTGGTGTCTTAGTAAATATAGGAATCTCATCTTTCGGGTCTTTGTGGTTCTGAAAGTTAAAGAACTGGACATATAGGCAGATATATATTAAAAAAAATATATTGTTCTGTAGCTCCCATAAACCTAAAGATCTGAAAAAAAAAATGGTATTATCATCTTTAACTCAAGTTTTTGTAATGTGAGTGTAAGTGTAGGGCGGCAGGATATGAGGTAATTTACCAATATACATCTAGTAATAGTTCTGCACCTGTTTCCTGATATGTAAAGTGAAGCCTCCTGTCTTTTACCTCATCAGAAAGACATCCTTGTCCATAACATGGCCACAGATGGAGGGTCATGTGATCTCTAACTGTCCATGAGCAATCAACTTTATGTTAGTATTAATGAATATAAGATTAAGCTCCTGGCAGGGCGATTGTTCATGGACAGCTAGAGATCACGACCCTCCATCTGCCGCCATTTCATGGACAGGAATCTCTGGCTGATGAAGTAAAAGACAGGAGGCTTCACTTTACTGGTGCAGAACTTGTAATAGGTGTATACTGGTAAATTACCTTATACCCTGCCCCCCCCCCCCTCTTACACACACATTACAAAAAAACATGAGGCAAAGTGACCAACCCCTTTAATTTGATACAATATGACAGGGCATATTTCTAGGTACTAGCGTCCAAGGGGCTAATGAAATGACTCTCCCACTTACAGCCTCTAAATTTGACTCTTCTGATGACTCCTCTGATTTTTTACATGACTTTGGAGGTGATTTTAATAGGTAAACATGAGATTTCACATAAAAGAGGAAATTCTAGAATTTACATTTCATTCACTACCTGAGGAGGGTTTCTAGTTTAATGGGGTAAAATCTGGTGACAGGTTCCCTTTAAACTAGTCTCCTCCACCCCCATCATGGAGGTCGGGAACTGCTTTTTGACGGTTTACCTTATTACATGGCCAAAAGGATGATTATCTTACCCAAATTTCTATACCACTCAAGTCCAGCTTTTGTTCCTATTTCCAGCATGAGGTTCCTGTTATGATTTTCCGGGGCTCTACGGCTTTTAGGGAGTGATAGGAATTTGCGTACCTTCTGGGAGTGGGTCCATTTCCACTCTGGGTATTACAATGGGCTCCTGTTGATTTTGGCTGACGGCAGGCAGATTGCTTTCTGGATGAGCGGCTTTCACGCCATCCTCAGCGCTGGACTGTGTACAAGTTGCTCTTGACTGAAAAATGTTTGTTCTAGTCGTGTTCTGTGTTATAAAAAGTTGACGGGAAAATTGATGTGATAGAAAGGGATTGTATTTCTTCAGCTGTGCCGGGGCGGTGGCCATCGAACTCCGCAGAGCCGAGAGTAGACATTGTGCACTCCTCCGACACATCGCCATCCTTCAATCTGTAAGGAAAACACAGTAATATTCCTTTAATGGGGCATTTGGGGTTATCTAAGGCAGACAAACCGCTCCTTTAACGCTTTTCTCAAAAGTAATCACAGAATTGCTGTTTGTTACTCATTTTAGTTGAACAAAAAACCAAAAAAAATCTTCCATCAAAGTCTACCGTGATAAACCAGGGACATTACTCATAGATCCAGGCACCGGGACTGTGGTAATCTTCTTATATTTGTTATACATGGCCTCCTTCCTTCTAATATCAACTTTTACAGTTATACTCAGGGAGTGTTACCAGAGCACCTCCATGCTGTAGCTTAACAGGCTGTTACACTGTCTCCTCCCTTTGGCTGATGTGATCCCACTGCAGGAGATTTCAAAACACAGTGGGAGGGGGAAGTGCTCCTAGCACATTGAAACAGACTCTTAGGGCGCGTAGCTTGCGTTTTCATTGCATTTGAAACGCATTACAACAGCTGATGAGAGGTAATTTGCTTAATTACATTACCGTTTACGTTTGTTAATGCAATGTTAACGCATGAGTTAACAAAACGCATGCGTTAACGTGTTGTTAACACATGTGTTAACGTCGCGTTTACGATGCGTTTTGTAAATGGAAATGTTAACAGCAATGTAATTAGGCAAATCACCCCTCCTCAGCTGTTGTATATGCGTATACGCAATGAAAACGCAGGTCAAAACGCAACGTGTGAATGCGCCCTCAATCTGCAGCACGGAGGAGCTTTGGTAACACGCCCAGAGCCCTTCAGGAGAGTAAGGGGTTAAAAGTAATCTATTGTGTAAAACATCACTAGGGGATTAAAATTTGCGAACTTTCTTTCATGGGCTGCCTGGATCACTAGTTTTTAATATTTTCTCTTTCCAAAGAAACGGCAAGCTTGGCAGCCATTTCTCCATTAAGAGCAGTAAAAGCTGGTTGTGCGGAAAATGATAATGGCGCATCATCCTTCACTACAAGTTCTATGAGCGGTCTTTTAACCCCTTTTTTGTTTTTGCGTTTCAATTTTTTACTCCCTACCTTCAAAAATCTAACTTCTTTTATTTTTCCATGTAGAGAGCTGTATGAGGGCTTGTTTTCTGTGTAACAAGTTGCACTTAATAGTGATGCCATTTAATATTCCATGTACTGGAAACCAGGGAAAAAAAATTCCAAATGCAGTGAGATTGGTGAAAAAACACATCAGTTTTAGGGAAAGGGGGTGATTTGAATTATGTTTTTATTTATATTTTTTTAACCATTTTTTAGACCCCCCTACGGTACATTGATCCTACAGCATAGCAGTATATGAAGATTTTACTGATCATCTATTACAATGTGCCACTGGCACATTGCAACAAATTATCAGAAGCTATACAGCCTCAGGTCATACAAAGACCCAAGGTTGTCATAGTAACAGATCGTTGCTCCCCATTGACATCAGTGCTGAGATGAGTGCAGGCATTCCCAGTGCCCATTTACAGTGATCTGTAGGGGAGGAGCTTCACTACTGAGCATGAGCAGAAAAGTATCCGCATTCATCTCAACTAAAAGCCTGCATCCTTAGATCAGGAATAGGACATTAAGATTTTCCTAATTCTTATAAAAAAAATATATATATTCAGCAGATACAACTTTGAACTAATTGTAACAATTTATTATATACTAGCTGCAGCTCATGGCGTTGCCCCGGATAGTAAATAGCTGCTCTTAGATATAACAAAATAGAATGGGTTAAGAAAAAATATTTTTATATGCATCTATAGACTCTCTCAGACTGTCTCTGTCACTGACCGTCCCTTTTTTAAAAACTTTTTTGACCTTCTCTGTCCCCGACACGCCCATCCCAGTGACCGCCCCCGACATTCCCGTCACTTTGTCTATGAGGCGATTTATCAGAAGTGTCTGAGAGCAGAACAGCTCAAGTTGCCCATGGCAACCAATAAGAGCTCAAGTGTTATTTTCCCACAGCTGCTTTGAATTACAGCCGATCTCTGATTGGTTTCCATGGGCAACTGGAACAGTTTTACCTCAAACATTTCAGATATATCTCCCCCAATCTCTGTATCCCTATCCATCTTACCTCACACATATGTGTCTTATACTCATTGCCTGTAGTAACCAATCACATCCCAGAGATCATATTAATGACCTGTGGCAAAGCAGCAACCAATCACGGCTCAGCTTCTAACTGCCACAGCAGCAGCAGACAATGGCTTCCGTATGTGGTGGTTAATAAGTGGAATTTGAAAGCGCGGGGTGAAAATTTTGGGTCAAAACCAAGACTATGACATTTCCTGAGTCACAGAGAGCCACTGTGCAAAATTTGGTGACTGTAAACACGACGGTGCAGATTCCTTTAGCGGACATACACACATCCAGCTTTATATACAAGATTTTCATTATATAGTTGGATTAAGTCCATTTTATTCCGACTCCACCAAAATGGTCTCAGACTCCACAGTCCTAGTCCTATGCCGAGTGCCCAATCTGTGCTGCCTCAGCTTTTAATGATATAAGTGCCCTGAGGACACCAATACGAAAAAAGGAGGAAGATAAATTTAGAACATCATCTAGAATGTCCTGGGCTACCTAGGAAGAAGCCTTGTGTCCTGTCTCTTGAGCTCCGTGTTGGGATGATGACTTGGGGGCCCACAGCGGAGGCTCTGAGTTCCACCACTGGCACCCATGCCATAGGTTCACCACCACTGCTTTATGGGCTCTTAATTTATTCCAGTAGAAATAGAAACTTATCCAAAAAAAAAAGGCAGGGAGATTTATCGGAGGTAAAACTGTTCTAGTTGCTCATGGCAACCAATTAGAGCGCAGCTTTCATTTTACCACAGAGGTTTACAAAATAAAAGTTGAGGTCTGATTGGTTGCCATGAGCAACTAGAACAGTTTTACCTCAGAAACGTCTGATAAATCTCCCCCATTATTATTTATTTAAACATTAAAGGGAACCTGTCACGGCTGTTTGAAAAAATGAAGTTGCGGGCAGGTTCCCCCTAGAGTCTGGATCAGTGACGTGGGCGTCATCGCTGCAGGGTGTCATGGAGCATGTGGGTGAGAGATTGCCATGATATGACTGCAAATCTTATTGGTTTATTAACCCAGAAAAAGTGATGGTTTCTGTTTATTTGCATATTAAGGGAACCTCTCATCCCAATAAATCATCTTCTTGTTATATTACTTTTCATCAGAAGGGGCGTTTCCTGCTCAGCTAGCCCCTCCCATTTACTCCTCCCCACGCATTATAAAACCTCCACAAGTCAGCACTTCATGTCATGTGACCAAGGTGATGTCATCTAGGTTCCTTTACCCAGTAAGATTTGTAACAACAACCACATGTATATATCTGATCACATGAAATCACAGCAACCTCCATGGAGGATGGGGAGGAATAGAAGTCCGTGGAGGCTGCTGTGATTTCAGGTGATCAGATATATACATGTGGTTGTTGTTACAAATCGTACTGGGTAAAGGACATCACCCTGGTCACATGACATGAAGTACTCGGTGATATAACGGTGCTCTCTCTCTCAAGTTCAAAGCACTGTGTACAGCTCTTTTTTTAACCTCTAATAATAAGTAAACAGAACTGTATATGACTGTAGGTGAATATTGTCAGACGGTCCCTCCATACTGAATCAAGTCCTAGCAGTGAGACCCGTCAATCAGGAACAAGGAGGTAGGAAGTAGAATCCAAATTTAATTGTCTCGTTTTGAACCCATTGCACATTGTAATGAATGAGGAAGAAAATCCCCATATGCTGCCGTACTGTAGTATGGCAGTATATGGTAGGAGCGATCAGACAACCTAGGGTTAGAGTACCTTAGGGAGTCTGAAAAATAGTAAAAAGAAAGAAGTCGCTTGCAATCCCTGTATGATCCTCTCCTGGTCTTCATCCGTGTAAGTGAACACCTTCAAAAAGTCACCTGGAGTAGACTCCATAATGATGAAAATTGAAAAAAAGACTTTTTTATTTTTGAGAAATACCTATGAATGTAAAGTTACCTTAATTTTACGTTGTCCTATAATGGATAAATGATATCAATAAAAATTCAGAACTACTGCCATATATACTCACCTGTTACAATCACACATCATAAAGCGAGAAAAAATATAGTATTTATTTGCCATAAAGTAGATGGATAGATACATAGAGGAGACAGAAAGATGGGGGAGATAGATAGGAGAGGTGGATATAAAAGATAGGATAAGTAGAAGGAGAAATAGAGAGCAGATAGGATTCCCCAGGACTTCTGACAGGACGGGTGTTCGGTGGTGGGCAATGGCCAGGTTGGAGCTGCTGTACAGTCAATGAGGATGAGGGGGTGACACAAGAGCTTACAGTCTATGAGGATGAGGGGGTGACACAAGAGCTTACAGTCTGTGAGGATGAGTGGGTGACACATGAACTTATAGTCTATGAGGATGAGGGGGAGACACAAGAGCTTACAGTCTATGTGGATGAGGGGGAGACACAAGAGCTTACCGTCTATGAGGATGAGAGGATGACTCCAGAGCTTACGGTCTATGAGGATGAGGGGATGACACAAGAGCTTACAGTCTATGAGGATGAGGAAGTGACACAAGAGCTTACAGTCTATGAGGAGGAGGGGTTGACACGAAAGCTTACAGTTTATGAGGATGAGGGGATGACACAAGAGCTTACAGTCAATGAGGATGAGGGGTGACACAAGAACTTAAAATCTATGAGGATGAGGGGGTGACACAAGAGGTTACAGTCTGTGAGAATGAAGGGGGTAACACAAGAGCTTACAGTCAATGAGGATGAGGGGGTGACACAAGAACTTAAAATCTATGAGGATGAGGGGGTGACACAAGAGGTTACAGTCTTTCAGAATGAAGGGGGTGACACAAGAGCTTACAGTCTATGAGGATGAGGGGGTGCCACAAGAACTTATAGTCTATGATGATGAGGGGGGACACAAGAGCTTACAGTCTATGAGGATGAGGGGGAGACACAAGAGCTTACAGTCTATGAGGATGAGGGGGTGACACAAGGGCTTAGTGACACAAGAGCTTACAGTCTATGAGCATGAGGGGTGACACAAGAGCTTACAGCCTATGAGGATGAGGATGTGACACAAGAACTTATACTCTATGATGATGAGGGGGGACACAAGAGCTTACAGTTTATGGGGATGAGGGGGTGACACAAGAGCTTACAGTCTATGGGGATGAGGGTGTGACAAAAGAGCTTACAGTCTATGTGGATGAGGGGGTGACACAAGAGCTTACAGTCTATGAGGATGAAGGGGTGAAACAAGAAATTACAGTCTATGAGGACGAGGGGTGACACAAGAGCGTACAGTCTATGAGGATGAGAGGGTGACACAAGAGCTTACAGTCTGTGAGAATGAAGAGGATGACACAAGAGCTTACAGTCTATTTGGATGAGGGGGTGAAACAAGAACTTATAGTCTATGATGATGAGGGGGGACACAAGAGCTTACAGTTTATGAGGATGAGGGGGAGACACAAGAGCTTACAGTCTATGAGGATGAGGGGATTACACAAGAGCTTACAGTCTATGAGGATAAGGAAGAGACACAAAAGCTTGCAGTCTATGAGGACAAGGGAATGACACAAGAGCTTACTGTCTATGAGGATGATGGCGGTGACACAAGAGCTTACATCCTATGCGGATAAGGAGGTGACACAAGAGCTTACAGTCTATGGGGATGAGGGGGTGACACAAGAGCTTACAGTCTATGAGGATGAGGGGGTGACACAAGAGCTTACATCCTATGAGGATACCCACCCAATGACTGCCCCGTACAACAATACCCACCCAATGACTGCAACGTACAACAATGCCACCCAATGACTGCACCGTACAACGATACCCACCCAATGACTGCACTGTACAACAATACCCACCCAATGACTGCAACGTACAACAATGCCTACCCAGTGACTGCACCGTACAACAATACCCACCCAATGACTGCATCGTCCAATAATACCCACCCAATGACTGCACCGTACAACGATACCAACCCAATGACTGCAACATACAACGATACCACCCAATGACTGCACCGTACAATGATACCCACCCAATGACTGCACCGTACAACAATACCCACCCAATGACTGCAACGTACAACAATGCCACCCAATGACTGCACCGTACAATGATACCCACCCAATGACTGCCCCGTACAACAATACCCACCCAATGACTGCAACGTACAACAATGCCACCCAATGACTGCACCGTACAACGATACCCACCCAATGACTGCACTGTACAACAATACCCACCCAATGACTGCAACGTACAACAATGCCTACCCAGTGACTGCACCATTCAATTCCCCTAGTGACTGCACCATACAATGATACCCACCCAATGACTGCACCGTACAACGATACCCACCCAATGACTGCACCGTACAACAATACCCACCCAATGACTGCACCGTTGAATAATACTTACCCAATGACTGCACCGTACAATTCATCACCCCCACCAGTGATTTTACTGTAAAATCCCCACCCAATGACTGGACCACATGATACCCATCCTATGACTCTAACCACAAAAAAACAGTAGTCAGAGTGGTAGACACAGCACAGAACCATCACAGGGGCTACACACCGTCCTCTCCAGACCCTAAGTCCTCACCATGCCTTACAGCTTTGGGATTAGGAGAAGATTTACATTTCACACTAAGCTTATTCGCTTGGGAACAGGCACCCGCTGGAGACTCCCAACATAAGATCTAACCGGGCAGGGAAAGGGTAGGGAGGCCATAAGGGGGAAGGAAGGACATATATTACACCATGGGGGTCATTTACTAAGGGCCCGATTCGCATTTTCCTGAGGTGTTACCCGAATATTTCCGATTTGCGCCGATTGTACCTGAATCGCCCCGGTTGTGGCGCCAATTGTACCTGAATCGCCCCGATTGTGGCGCATCGGCACCGGCATGCGTGCGACGGAAATCGGGGGGCGTGGCCGAATGAAAACCCGACGTATTCGGAAAAACCGCCGCATTTAAAAACGGGAAATGTGTCGCGGAGCTTGCACTTACCTTCACTCAGCCGGGCCCGGTGTATTCCAGTGCGTTGCGATGCTCTTCAGCGCAGCAGCGCCACCCGGTGGACGGCGGAGGAACTACCTTAGTAAATCCCGGCCGGACCCGAATCCACCGCAGAGAACTCGCCGCTGGATCGCGAATGGACCGGGTAAGTAAATCTGCGCCAATGTCATTGATATTTCCATAGGATAAGTCATCATTTCAGTCTAGTGGTTGACATATGTGACCTTCACTGACCACTGTGACCCCGTCTAATAGTATTGAAAAGTTAGGGGTTTCTAAAGCCGCGACACCTGGGCAGGTCCTTTATCTTCCTGCCTATAGACAATGATGTCCTTGGTGGTGTCTTTTGTCCTGTGTTATGTTAGGAGGGTGAATGGAGATTAGAAGCTATCACTCCATAGCAATATTCTCCAGCCATAATAGACAGAGTCACCTCACCGGTCCTCTATCCTATACAACGTCTGCTGAATGCCTACGGTCCTGAGCCATGAGCCAATCCCTGAGATGGGATGGGGCAGAAGGTCAGCTTGAAGGATCCCTGGTTGTCCGCTTTGGTGATGGTGTGGGTGAGAGCGTACGTTGTTCTCTCCATGGTGAGACCTTCTCATGGCCTGAGGTCCTACATCTTTGATTAGGTGAATTGGAGGAGTTACCATCTTCATATGGACCCAGCTGCCATGTTGGATTCACAAATATTCAGAATGACATTAGATCTAGACTAGAGATGAGCGAACACTAAAATGCTCGGGTACTCGTTATTCGAGACGAACTTTTCCCGATGCTTGAGTGCTCGACTCGAATAACGAGCCCCATTGAAGTCAATGGGAGACTCGAGCATTTTTCAAGGGGACCAAGGCTCTGCACAGGGAAGCTTGGCCAAACACCTGGGAACCTCAGAAAAGGATGGAAACACCACGGAAATGGACAGGAAACAGCAGGGGCAGCATGCATGGATGCCTCTGAGGCTGCTTAATCGCACCATTATGCCAAAACTATGGGCAACAGCATGGCCATGACAGAGTGACAGAATGAAGCTAGATAGCATCTAAAACATCCAATAATTGACCCTGACACTATAGGGGACGGCATGCAGAGGCAGCGGCAGCAGGCTAGAGAGTGGCATGGCGACATACCCTAAATGGACTCAGGCTTCAAACCAATGGGTGGCAGAGAGGAACCAAAGGAGGTGAGCAAGAAGCGCTCAAATAATATCGCTACATGATAAAAGTTTGCCAGTATATTTTGTGGATTACACAGCAGGGTGGCGACAAAGTTAACATGGAAGCCATGAAAACAACCCAAAATTCTGCCTGACACAGCTCGTTTGATAAGGGGACCATGTATGGAGGCAGTGAACTAGTAGTAGATTAAAGGTGCTGCAGTTAAAACTATGTTAGTTGGATCTTGGCATGGAGCTGGCGCTCCGCTGCCAGGCGAGCTTTCGCCAATCCAAGCCCCTGTCTCTAGGCTACTCCCCAAACAGCACTTCTAAGAACCTTTTGTATAAGATCAAGTGTAGTAGCGTTCTTATAAGTTTGGGATATGGCGGGTGAGGGGAATGTAAACAGATGCGCAAGAACGCTGAAATAATATCGGTAAATGATAAAATTTTGCTAGTAATATTTTGGGTGATTACCCAGCAGGTTGGCGACAAAGTTTACAATGTTTGATTTTGGAATGCCCTGTCTAGCTCTTGGGCGTTGCCTTTTAATCGCCTAGTCTCAGCAGTTTTGAGGCACCGCCTGCTGTCGCGTAGCGACGGCAACTGCTGCTGTGCCTAGATCTACCTGTCTGATGCGGCCATGTCCACGATGGTATTGCGGAGGAGGTGGAGGAGGGTTAGAGGAGGGGAGTAACTAGGCCTTTGAACCGGACCAGGTAGCCCCCGCAATCCTCGCGTCGCATTATCTGACCAGCCGCCAGGGTCCCATATTCGGTCCCAGCCTGCAACCAGTTAAGTGTAGTAGCGTTCTTATAAGTTTGGGATATGGCGGGTGAGGGGAATGTAAACAGATGCGCAAGAAGCGCATGATGCGCATGGAGCTGGCGCTCCGCTGCCAGGCGAGCTTTCGCCAATCCAAGCCCCTGTCTCTAGGCTACTCCTCAAACAGCACTTCTAAGAACCTTTTGTATAAGATCAAGTGTAGTAGCGTTCTTATAAGTTTGGGATATGGCGGGTGAGGGGAATGTAAACAGATGCGCAAGAAGCGCTGAAATAATATTACAGGGCACTCAAATCATTTAATTTTTCTGGAGGGCAACCTCCATACTGCTCCTTTGGTCTTTGACAAACTTTTTTGGCAGTCCACATACGGCACTCTAGGTTATTCATTTTTTTTCGTGGGGGCCACCGTAAATGCTCCTCTGGTTTGAACACTTTTTTGACTGCCACATACAGGCATTAACGCTAGTTCCAATTGTTCTGGAGGGCCCCCCACCCCCCCCCACCCTCCCCTAAATGCTCCTCTGGTTTGAAAAACTTTTTTGGATGCCACACATAAAGGCACGCCAATCTATTTTCACTTTGTCTGGAGGGCCACCTACCTGCGCCTCGGTTTGAAAACTTTTTTGGTTGACGGCACATACAGCGGCACTCAGTCTATTTCATTTTTTATGGAGGCCCACTACTGCTCCTCTGGTTTGAAAACTTTTTGGACTGCCACATACAGCACTCAGTTTATATTTTCATGTTTCTGGAGGGCCACTCCTACCTGCTCCTCGGTTTGAAAACTTTTTGGGGACTGCCCACATACAGAACTCCATCTATTTCATTTTTCTGGAGGGCCAACTACCGCTCTTGGTTTTGAAAACTTTTTTGGACTGCCCACATTACAGGCACTAATCCAAATTATTAACTTGTTCCATAGCACGCCTCCACTCCGGTGTTCCATTGCTACCTCCAAAAGTCGTCATATAGCTGCTCTCATACATTATCCCCTTATCAAACGAGTGTTGTCAGGCAAGTAAAGTTGGGTTGTTTTCATGGATTCCACATTAAAGTTGTTAACTTGTCGCCACCCTGCGTGTTTATCCACAAAATAATGGAAACTTTTATTCATTTACCAATAGTATTTATCTTAATCACTACAGCCATGACCCAATTCACCGTCCTGACCCAACCATGATCACTCCAGGCCATACCGATCACAGTCAATGCCCAATCAGTATCACCACATTTTACCCAATCACTGGAACCACAGTCATACCCTTCAGGATCACTACAGCCATGACCACGCTGGAAACCACGGTCAGACCCAGTCAGTGATCACGACAGCCATGACCATCACTGGGAAACCACAGTCATGACCCAATCAGTGATCACTAAAGCCATGACCGAATCGCTGGAAAACCAGTCTGCCCAATGCCGTATCAGCTTAGCCAGACAGCCGATACCGATCACGCGGAACAACACCGTCATGACCCCAAGCAGTGATCACTACAGCCATGGATCTGAATACTGATAACCACAGCATTACCCAAACATGGTGATTTCAGCCTGCGACAATTCATGGAACCACACTATGACATAATCCAGGATCACTACAGCCATGGCTGAATAACTGATAACAACAGCATGAACCAATCTAGTAACTATCCATGGCCCAACATCAATGGCAACCACAGTCACACCACCCACTCAGTGGTAACTACAGCTTGACTGAATCCATGATGACCACAGGACATGACCACATCGTGTGGCGCCTTTAGTCGGCTGGATCACCGTTGGACAATAGCACTAAACCGTATGTACGTAACAAGTGCAGAACTACATTTATTTTTGTGCGCATCTAGCCAGATTCTAATCACTGGTTACCAATCATGATCCCAATAGTCATCCCGGACTACAGCCATGACAATAATCCCCCATGGTTGCCACATTCACACCAAGCTGTAACCCTATCAAGATCATACAGCACGACTGAATCCTGGTGATTACGTCAGATCCAATCAGTGATCCCTACAGCCATGCCCGAATCACCGAACAAGTTATGAAACCAATCAGTGATCATACAGTATAACTGAAATCACGGGAAACCACAGTCATACCCATCAGGTGATCACTACAGTGTTAACTGAATCACGGGGGGTGAACCACAGTCCATGACCACAATCAGTGACATCTACAGTTATAAACCGAATCACCGACACAGTCATGAACAATCAGTGATCTCCTACGCCATGCCAATCAGGCCAAGTGGCTCAGAGTGCATCCGAAACGGTTGGCATCCCTCGCGCTCTCTGGGTATGCAAGTGAAATTACTTTCTTCGGGTATTTACCTTATTTTTCAGTCTAGTGGTTAAATCACTGGAGGTGTTCCTGGAAACATCCATGTTGTATTCGTCAGCTTGCGTCTAAGCGGTCTATCAAAAATTGGCTCCAATCGTGGTAGCCATCATGGATAGTGTGATGTCGAGTTGGAGGTTTAGCTTCCATAATTGAGGTAGCTGGTATAGCCGTTTGTTTCTCGAACAAAAGTAGTGATATTCTTCCATGACAACACGCAGCCCATGTCCAAAGAGTCTGCTGCAACAAGAGAAAATGACGTAAAAACAGATATGCCAAGGGTTTTCCATTGAGAGTTCAATAAATTGCCTGCATTTCATGGTCGCAACCCAAAAAAAGTATGTCATCGATAAATCGATGCCAACCTATGACATATTGCTGGAGGGCGATAGGGATAGACATCAACTCCTCCCACCAACCCAGACAGAGGTTGGCTGAGGAGGGTGCACATCTAGCCCCCATCGCCGTTCCCCGAGTATCTGTCTATAATAAATGTGACAGACAAATAGTTTTGTTTCAGGACAATTCGGGAGTCCAATCAAAGGAGTCCATGCATACGGTTCCCCCTAGTGTTGGCATTCAAGAAATGTGCCCTGCCCCGTACCCCTCCATGTGGGCTATTTAGTGTAGAGGGCTTCTAATTTAAAGTGACGATCGTGATCATGTCAGCTACAGCCATGACAGAATCCTACGACCACAGTCATGACCCATCAGTTGATCACTACAGCCATGACCGAATCACTAAAACCACGTCAAAACCCATCACGTTGATCACTACGCATGACCGAATCACAGAACACACGTCAAAACCCAATCAGTGACACTACAGCCATGGCTTGAATAACTGATAACCACGCCATAACCCATCATAGTAACTTCATCCATGCCAACTCAATGGCAACCACAGTCACCACCCACTCATGATAACTACAGCCTGGACTGAATATTGATGACCGCAGGCTGACACAACCTGTGGCCCATTTAGTCCAGACTGAACACCATTGACAACAGCAACAGTTGCCGCATCATCCATATCCAATCACTGGTGCCAGATCATGCCCAATAGGTCCCACTACACCATGAACACATCATGGTGTGACCACATTCACGACCACAGCTGTACCCTATCAAAGATCACTACAGCCACATGAATCATTGGGGATTACAGTCATGACCGAATCAGTGATCACTACGCCTGACCAAATCACTGATAACCAACCCATGACCCATAAATGGGCGATAGCAGGTCGGGAATCTCGTTGTCCAGCCAGACCCATCAGTGATCACTACAGCCCTGACAAATCACCGGAACCACATCAGGACCCCACTCATGATCACTACAGTTAGAACCGATCACAGGGGATCACTATACCTTAGTTTATCAATTATAACCACAAGCCATGACACTTAGTGGTCACTATCGTCCAGACTGAATCACCTGCACACGCAATACCTCTCAGTGGTTTACATCAGCCATGCCCGAATCAACTGATGATCCACTCAATGACTCAAGGGTTGCCATTGCAGCCATGAATACACCTGGTTGACCACATCCAGACCGAAGCGTGCGAAGCAGTCAAAAGAATCAGTGTTATCAACATGTGGAAGGACGAGTCAAAGGCAGCCATGAAGGGGTTTTAAAGAACAATGGCGCCATGGTTATAATAATTTAATAATAATTTGTTGCACAACACCTTGCAAGAACCCCACCAATGGGACAGTGACCACTTCCCTATACCAACTTTGTTAGCAATGAGTTCAAATGTTCCTTTAGATTGAACCCCAACCCATGGTATCTCTAGCCTGTAACTGATAGGGGCTAGAGTACTTTGTCTCCAGCAATTTAGGCAGTTTTAAACTTGGGGGGAAAACCCACGAGCACCCCGGGGACAGACATGTGCCCACAAGATGGTCCTCGGTCCCCCACCGCCAAGTGACCCCACGCGCAGCAATAGAGGCAGAGAAGGGTTAGGGATAAGAGGAAAGACTGATAAGGGGTAACCGGGGCGGGGCGGCAGTGAGTATGCAGGGGGGAGGACATCGAGGGACGGGCCAGACGGCCGAGGACAGAGGTCGGTACTAATGGGCTATCGCGTGGGGCTCACGGAACAGCCGGCAGAGAAGGCCAGGACCGCTACACAAAAAACCGAAGGAGCACCGGGGGCCGGGGGAGGCACGAGGGTCGCGGGCGGACGGACAGGAGGAGGTTGACACCACTGGCAGTAGGAAAAGGCTGCCGCTTACGCAGGTGTGTCCATCCACTATCCAAATGAAAGTCTCGAAGAGCCACCGCCACGTAGGAGAATAGCGCCGAGCCAGACTAGGGTCCACAGATAAACCACCGGACCCAACCGAGAAAGTCTGAGAATAAAGGTAACCAAAACTCTAGGTCGCAGAAGGTTTGAGAAAGGGGGGGACACCTCAAAATTAGCCACCGTAGGGAGGCCCCACACCGATTAAGAGAGTTGAGGTCTGTGAACATCTGAGAGGCCACTATAATCCCAATGCTTCCTGTAGAGGGATATTAGCACAGAAACGAGATGGTGTGGGTTGGTGATGTTCACCTTATCGAGTTGCGCAGAAGATTTGGGGGGCTTTCTGTCACATGAGGAGTCTAAAAGAATCCCAATAAAAGTGGGAAACCCTAGGAGCTCAGAGGACCCCTGGAACCAAGGAGCAGGACTCATCGACTTATGTTAGAAGGACTCATGAAACTAATGGATCTAAGGTAGGCAGGATACTTGCCCCATGGAAGGCCGGAACATAGAACCCCAGGGCAGGCACACAGACCACATGTAACTGGATCCCAGTGCACGCATACGCAGGACCCAAAGGTACCAGGCATCTGGACCCTAAGCAGCAGGACACATGGACCCAAGGCAGCAGGACTCAATAGACCCAAGGCACAGGAGGAATAGACCACAAGGCCCAGGACTTATGAACTCCCAGGTAGAGGACTCATGGACCCCAGGCAGCCAGGACTCATGGACCCCCGTGCAGTGGCACTCATGACCTTCAAGCAGCAGGAACTCGTAACCCCAGAGTGCAAGACTTGTAGACCCAGGCTGCAGTACTCATGGACCCCAAGGCAAGCACGACAAAGTACCCCAGTGCAGGCAGAACTCATGGACCCAAAGCAGCGGGACACATGGACCCCAAGACAGGCAGACTCATGACCTCAAGGGCCGCACAACTACTGGCCCCAAGGGCAGACATGCTTAATGGCGCTGCACTCTGGCGGAGTCAAAACTAAGCCAGATGATAAATTGTGAACCCCTAGGTATCTCAGCGGACACATGGAACCCAAGGCAGTCGGACGAATAGACCCAAGACAGCAAGCACTCATGACCAAAAGGCAGGAATATTCAGAACCCGAAGAGTACCCCCCCGCAGGTTCATAAGAATGGCTACCACAACATTTGTGGACCATTATTCTTGGGGAACAGGACAAGACCTAAACACACCTCCAGGCAGTGGTAGGGCTAATGACCATAAGGAAGAGGTGATGGGGGTTTTACAACAAGGACGCATTGCCTACACGCCCCAGACCTGACCCACGATAGGTTCAGGTAAGCTGCCCCAACAGACTGAAGGCAAAAGGCCAAACAATGCATCTCTGGGAACTCCTTCAGACTGTTGAAGACCATTTCAGGTTACTACCTCTTTGAAGCTCATCAGATAATCCAAGAGTGAACCCAGCAGTAAATCACAGCAAAAGGACCTAACATAAGACATATTTTCAGTTGTTTTCACACTTTTGTGTTAGTAAAGTGATAAGTCTAATTCCATATGTGTTAATTCATAGTTTTTGATGCCTTCAGTGTGACTCTACAATTTCTATCGTCATGAAAAGCAATAAATGAGAAGGTCATACAAACTTTTGGCTCTTAACTGATATGTGATTAGAGATCCTGTATACAGTTAACATTATGTACATTATGTATGTGGCTAATGTAGGCACCCCGCCTTTATGTGAGGACCTGCAATAGCATCTCCTTACTGGTCTGTCACATCTCTTCATGCTGTGTAAATCTCCGAAATAAGCTGCATTACTTCTCTGGAATGAAGAGCCGGGCCCGCAGCCAGCCGCCCGCACTGGCACCGACCGGGCCACCTCATTATGCTCAGACTCTCTGCTCCGCTCTATCCAGTGTTCTCGGCAATCTCCAGTGGACACTGGCTCTGATCCAGAGTGGAAGCCTACTACAAATCTGCCGCCTACGGTGGGTGAAAAATCCGCTCTTCACACGGCTTAGTTAAACTTTGTTGGCGCCCTTTCAGGACACCGGATTAGAAGACGGTCTCATTGTGCTGCGACTCCCGTTACCGCGCTCTATGGATGCATAATATGAGAGCGGTGACTGGTGACGTCTGATTCTTTACTCATCGCAGGGATTATAGTCTGATATACCCCCAAATCCGCACGATAAGAGATAGATTTCAGCTAGATATGATGTACAGAAAGACATAAGATAAGATAAGAGGTTACATCTAAAGCATAACTATAGATCAATAGTAAAATAGTCAGATGAAAAGATACTAACTCGAGGTCAGAATTAAACCGTTAAATAATTAATTAGCGTTCATCCATGCGGCCATCACTACTGCAAACCTCACACTTTTGGGCGATATAAAAAGTCACTCCCTTTTTTCTAACCATGCCTTCCCCAACAGCAAGCATAGTGTAATTGGACCTTAATACCCCCACACATAGTAAATCCTCCAAACTGTGGCCTTAAGGTACACCCCCTACAGGTAATGTCTTAGACCACCTTTGAGCCAAAATTTCACCCGCGCTTTCTAAATCCAATTTTTTTCCACCATATCATAAGCCAATGAAATCATTTACTAAGGACCACCAAATAAACCCTGATCCGATTACCATAGCAACTACAACAGTCGCTGCTCCCAAACACATCTGATCCATCTCGCATAACCAATGACAGTCGTACAGTGACAGTCCACTGTCAATGAGATTGGGCCCGAGACCGACAGCACTGAATGATAAATGCCCGAGACCGACAGTCACTGGAATGAGAAGCCGAGAACCGCCATCCACGGAAGAGTTTCGCGACAGACAGCCACTGAATGCAGATTGCACCACATAGACGTCACTGTTATGAGAAGCTGCCCGAGACCGACAGTCACTGGAATGAGAGTGCCTAGACCGACAGTCAACGGAATGGAATGCCCTTGACAGACAGTCCTGTAATGGGAGTGCCCACGACCGACATTCCCGTATGAGAGTCCCGAGATCAACAGTCACTGGAATGAGATGCCCGAGACGACAGTCACTGGAAAGAAGTGCTAGACAGACAGTCACGTTATGAGATTGGCCTGAGACAGCCGTCACTGGAGTAGGAGATTGCCCAGAAGACAATCACTGGAATGGAGTTCCCGAGACGTCACGGGGAAAGACGGTCAGAAACAGATATCTCTGAAAGGGCTGCCACAGACCGTGTCAGTGACAGGACAGTCCAACACACGGACCCATGCCTGTCAGACGCGGCAAGGCATAGTAATGTCCCCAATGTTTTATTATTATGAATGGGGCCACGTTGGGGGAAATTTGTATCAGAAGTGTCCAGAGGTACGGGCTACATTCACATGGACGTATGGCGGGCATACCCTCACCCCTCCCCTCTCCATAAAAGAAGCCATGACGCACGTACATGCAATGCGGAAATATAGGACATGGTCTAACCTTTACCCCTTGATAGCAGGTCGGATTAAGCTGGTCAGGGGTCCCGGGCGCAAGAATCGCTTGGGCCCCCCTGAACGGAGTCTAGACAGGTAGAGCAAGGAATCGATATACACCCCCCAACCAGAACTATATACACCCCCCAATGAGCACTATATCAGACCCCAGCAAGCACTGGTATCCAGCCCCCCCCATTAATATTTCCTAATAAATCACTATTTACAACAACCCCCCAGCATCACTTATCTATACATCCACCCAGAACTAATCAACTATATACCATGACCCCCCCGACTCACTATATCACCACCTCAATATCACAAAGATACCAAGCTCCCTCAGACATATCTCTATCTACGCCCGACGCCGGCATTCACACTACTATACCGCCCCCCCCGCAATCACTTTATAGCCACGTTCCCCCGCCTATACTGTCAGGAGTAACAAGCCCGCGACAAAGTCCCCAGTTATACTAGTATCCGATCCTCGATAATCAACTGTCTACGCCGCCCAAATAATCCAACTGATAAGTTTGCCCCCGCAACCCTACCAACCAGTCAGTACAGATACAGCCCCCAGTAATCACTAGTAAAAGGCCCCGCACTCAATATACTTATATACCGCCCGCCTTAAACCTACCAATATACAGCCCCCAGCAATCTATATACACCCTCAGTAATCCTGCTAAATCAACCAACCCCCCAGCCCTCATTATATACAGCCCCCCCCGGAGTCACTATTCCAACTCCAGCAGCAATCACTATATACAGCCCCTAGTAATCACTATAAATGCAGCCCCCCAGAAATCACTATAGACCGCCCATAATCACTATATACACCCCCCGCATTCACTATATACAGCTCCCAGCAATGAGTACATCAGCCGCCCCAGCCAATCCTGTATACAGCCCCGTAATCACTGTATACAGAACCAGGTATCACTGTAGCAGACCCAGGATCACTTATAAATTTCCCCAGCACGCACTATCATCGCCCCAGTAATCACGATATACTCCTCCGCAACACAGGCCCATAATTCACTGTATACAGCCCCCAGCATCCATATATACAGCCCCCAAGCACTAACTTATCAGCTCCCATGGCAACCCTATACACAGCTCCCATTACTCACTTTTCAACCCCCAGATTATATACAGCCCCCCCACAACCACTATATACAGCTTCCCTGTAAACTATATACAGCCCCCCATAATCCTATATAACCCGCAGTAATCACATATATAAGCCCCTAGAACTCACTGTATACAGTCCCCCTAAGCACTATATACTGCCCCAGTAATAAAATATACAGACCCCAGAATCACTGTATAGAGACCCCACCCCAGTAATCACTCTATACAGCCCCCAGCAATAACGATATATAAGCCCCCCAGTAACACTATATACAGCCCCCTAGCAACACTATATACACCCCCACACTACTATATGTCGCCCACATTACAACTATATGAGCCCCAGCAATCATTGTATACAGCCCCCAGCATATCCTGTATACCGTGGGGAGAACCTATGGCAACAGGTGCCAGGGGTGGCACTCAGAGACCGCCTGTGGCATCAGCTGATTACCAGGACACAGTGGTTGCAGACATGCAAACTGCAGTCTCAGACAGTCTTTAAATACACCAGACACCCATCGTAGTCTGCCTGGACGGTAGCAAAGTGGAAGGTGGATTAGGTGGTTTAGCGCCTATAGAGAACTTGCTCGCAGGCCCCCACGATTGGTCTGTCAGGACCCTGCGTACGAGCGTACAAGGCCCGCAAGTGTGTAGCACCGTATCGCTCTGTACGCCTATTGCCCTCTATGTGGACTTAATGTACAAGCCGCAGCTTGGGCCATATATACAATCCCCCACACACTGGTGTGAATGTAGCTTTAAAACTGTCTAGATTTCTCAAAAGCCGAACGAGCTTTATCTTAATATTTTACAAACAGCTGTGTAAAATGAAAGCCTAAACTTGCTCATTTTCTGCTCTTAGACCTCTGATACCATCGCCCCCATCTTCTCTATGTTAGTTTAATGGGTGAATGACCATTTCTTTATAACTCCGTCACCTATTAGATCAATCCATGAAGAAATTAAACTCACAATTTCCACCCATCCAAAGTGATTCGACGAAGAAGGACCTGATGGAGTAAGTGCTGGCAGAGGTTTCCATGGCTTCAAATGACACTGGACAATGTGTTATTAAGTGATGGAGGCGGAAGCACCGGAAGAATTGGAAAGTATCCTGGATCCTTTCTGTTCAAATTCACATAGCAGCAAGTTTGATGGCAACACTTTCACAGAACATATTGACGTGTCCCAAACCATGGCATAACTAGGAGAAACAGGCCCCTACGAGGCTACTGCATGGGGGCCCCCTTCCCACTTAAACCTGAACGGCCAGATCTGAATCCCGACCAGCGTCCACGCATCTCTACCCAAAAGTGGAAATCTGAATCAACTTTATAGGCACCCAAATAGCCCCATCGATTACAACAGTACCCGTCGATTTTGCAAAAAACATAAACCAAAAAACAAGCCCTCCCCGATGTCAATGAAAATAAAAAAATATTTGAAAAAGGTAAAAGTGGCCTTGGCCTTGTAGGTTAAGGCAAAAGATTAATTGGTTTCATGGGGATATGTTTGTCAATCCTTGAAGCAACCTGAAATCTGTCACATCACTTGCATCTCAGTTTGCTTTACTTCCACTCCAGGTGAGACAGAGAATCCCAAATCCTCAAGCATTGTGTCACTGGCCACATTGACAGGAACCAATGTATTGAATCATTAACCAAATTTGTTAAATCTTTAGAGATGAGCGAACATGCTCGTCGAGCTTGATGCTCGGTCGAGCATTAAGGGTACTCGAAACTCTCGTTACTCGGACGAATACTTCCGCCCGCCGCGAAAATGCAGCTCCCGCCGTTTTGCTTTTTGGCGGCCAGAACAAAGCAATCCCCACAGCCAGGAGACTCGGCACTCCACCCATCATGACGTGGTACCCTTACACGTCGATAGCATGTTGGCGGGCCATATCAGGTGACCCTGGATCGCTAGCCGCTGGCCGCGCTGCTCGATCATTCTGTCTCTGGATGCCGCTAGGGAAGAGCTGCTGCTGCTCAGGAAAAGCGTTAGGTGTTCTATTACTTCTGGTTAGGCATGGTGATTCGCAAAGACCCAACAGCCCGTCTAGGGCTACAATAGTTCTACTTTTTTATGTTAATTGGCAATCTGTACATTTGTGAGCAATTAGCAGGGGACTTGCTACCCGTTGTGTTGAGCTCTTAGTGGCACACATATCGCATAGCAAAGACCAGAAGTGGGAAATTCAGTAGGGTTGGATTTCTATTATGCAATAACTCAGTGGCATCTCATCTGGGCATAGTAAGTGTGCTTCCTTGGATACTTGGCGAGAAATAGCCATAGGAGACTACACAGCGTCTTGAGCCGACAGTAGCTTTCTATATATGGGATTTCTGGGTTGATCTGCTGGTGGCTGTGTGTTCTGGCCAGTACTTGCCAGTCTGAAATTTGCAGTGAGAGTGCGACCGCTGTGTTCGGCGCTTAGTGCGCCATATCCATAGCAAAGACCGCGTGGGAAAATGCATAGGGGTGGATTTCTATTCGCATAACGCAGTGTCCTCCTCATCTGGCATAGTAGGGTTGCTTCCTTTGAGCTTGCTAGAAAATCGCCCATAGGAGACATACAAACACTTCTTGAAGCCGACAGTACGTTTCTATATATTGATGGGCGGGATCTGCTGGTGGCTGGAGTGTCTGCGGGCAGTACGGGCCAATGCGGAGCAATTTGGGGTGAGACTTGCGACCCGGCTGTTTCTGCGCTTAGGCTCACAGATCCCATACAAAGGCGGAATGGCAAAATTAGTAGGGGGGATTCTATTAGGCAATAACTCAGCGTTCATCTCCGCTGGTCATAGTAGTGCTTCCTTGGTATACTGGCTATGAAAAATAGCCATAGAGAAACAAAAAGCTCTTGAAGCTACAGAGCGTCTATATATTTGAATTTCTGGGTTGAATCTGCCTGGGGCTGGTTTCTGCAGTGCAGTACTGGCAATTCGAGGCAATTGTGTAGTGAGACTTGCGACGCTGTGTTCTCCTTAGTGGACGCAATCCATAGCAAGGGCTGAAGAGGGAAACAAATCAGTAGGGGTTGGATTTCTTGAGGCAATAACTCAGTGTCATCTACATCTGGCATGTACTGTGCTGTCTTTGATACTTGGCTAGAAAAGCCATAGGAATAAGCAACACAGCTTCTTTGAAGCTACCGTAGCGTTCTTATATATTTGAGTTTGGTTGATCTGGCTGGGGGCTGATAGTTCTGCAGTGCATGCTCTTGCAAGTCTGACAATTTGTAGTGGGACTGGACCGCTGTGTTCTGCCTTAGTGGAGCACTATCCATAGCAAAGTGAAGTGGCAAAATAGTCATAGGTGGTTGATTTCTAGTAGGCAATACTCAGTGCATCTCATCTGCGCATGTACTGTGCTTCCGTTAAACTTGGCAGAATCAATAGCCATAGGTAGAAAACAAACAGCTTCTTGACTGGCCTACGTAGGTTTATATATTTGATTGTGGTTGTCTGCTGGTGGCTGTGTTTCTGCATTGCATGTACTTGCCAATTCTGAGCAAATTGTAGTGGGATGCGACCGCTGTGTTCTGCGCTTAGTGGCGCACATATCCATAACAAGCGAAGTGGCAAATTCTAGGGTTGGATTCTATAGGCTAATACTCATGTCTATCTCGGCTAGTAGTGTGCTTCCTTGATACTTGGCTAGAAAATGCCATGGATAATACAAACAGCTTTTGATTGAGCCTAAGTATCGTTCTATTATTTGATGTTCTGGTGGATTGCTGGTGGGGTAGTTGCTGCAGTGCATGTACTTGCCAATTGCGAGCAATTGTAGGGGGGGGACGCGGTGTGCGGTGGGGGGGGAGTGGCCACAAAGCAAAGGCGAGGAAGGCGGGGGAGGGGGGGGGGGGGAAGAGGGGGCGAGGGGGGGAGTTTGATTGTGGGGCGATGGGAGGGGACCAGGCGATTGATGGAGGGATGGGCCTTTGGGGGGAAGGCTGAGGAAACAGAGAGGAGAAGAGCTGTGATGAAGGACGGGAGGGGAGGTAGGAAGCTGGGACGTGGTGGGCGGGTCGAGTGCATGTAATTGCATCTGGCGGGGGGAATGGGGGGACGGCGTGGGGGGTTGGGGGGGGGGGGGGAGTGGGGGGAGATGACCGGGGGGGGATGAGCAAAGGGAGTGGCGGGAAATTCGGGGAGGGGTGGGAAGCGGAAGGGAACGGACGAGTTGCATCAGCGGCAAGTAGGGATTCTTAGATTGGGCGAAGGAGGGATGGGGAGCGGGGGGGGATGGGAGAGAGACAAAGCTTGTTTGAGAGCTACAGTGGAGAGTCTATGGGGATATGTTCGGGTTGCGGGGGTGTTAATCGCGGCACTGCCAATTCTGATTTTACTGCGCTTCAGTGGCGCACATATGCCATAGCAAAGGCCGAAGTGGCAAAATGTCGTAGGGTTGGATTTCTATTAGCAATAACTCCAGTGTCAATCTCATCGGGCCTAGTACTGTGCTTCTTTGATACTTGGCTAGAAAAATAGCATAAGAATACAAACAGCTGCCTTGATCTTGAAGCCTACTAGAACGTTCTATATATTGATTTTGGTGATCGCTGGTGGTGTAGTTTTGCGTGCTGTACTGCCAATTCTGAGCATTGTAGTGGACTTGCGACCCGTGTTCTGCGCTTAGTGGCGCCATCTCCATAGCAAAGGCCGATGGGGCAAATTCAGTAGGGGGGCTTGTTCTATTAGGCAATAATCAGTGTCATCTCTCTGCATAGTACTGCTGCTTCCTTGATACTTGTGCTAGAACAATAGCCATAGCAATGGAGCGTAGCATTGTTTGTTTGTAACTAAACCCAAAACAACACAAAAACACAAAACAACACACATTACAAACCAAACAAACCAAGACGAATAAAAAAACAACTCGTTCATACTCTCTTTGGAAACATGTTTTGAACCCGTAGGGCTAGGGTAGAGGCGAGGAGCGGGGACGTTGGGAGTCCACACTGCAGGGGTCAAGGCCGTGGTCCTGGGCGGGGGAGACACCCACCTGCTGATGAGGGAGCAGGGAACGCCGCAGAGCAACACTCCCTCAGGTTCATGTCTGAAGTTACTGGGATCCGTGGTAGAGCACTGTGAGGCCAGAACAGTGGGAACAGGTGATGTCGTGGATGCCTGACATGCTTCGAGCAATTTGTCCACATCAGTCGTCTTCCACGCAGTCCACCCATGTCACCGAAAATGCCCTCCCCAGCTCTGCACCTCATCCCCCCCCCCCACTCTGCCCCCTCCAGGAAAATTGGGGCATTTTGAACCGCATACTCGTGAGGAACTGGTTTTGGACCCTTCCCACAGTCGACAAACCACTGTCCGGTTTGCTGCTCGAGCAATTTGTCCGATCCCAGGTTTCCACAGTCCATGTCGTGGGTTGATGATGATTCTTCTTCTGTGGAGGTGGTAAAGAAGGGTCCCGACTATGAGGAGACCGGTGTCAGACTGGGGAAGTTTATTGTCAGGCAAAAGGAAGTCGAGGGGGAGCAACTGACGGGGATCGGAGGATGATTGAGTTGACAGACCCACGCTGGGTTGAGACGGCCGGAGTGAACACAGTGCTTCTGACGGAGGAGAGTCCTACGACCTGAACAGGGGGAGAGGCATGTGGGGCCAACGGAGAGGCAGGCCAGAGCGGTGCATCACGCCACTGTCAATTAGTGAAGCTCCCGTGGTTGAGGGCTCTTGCGCGAGGGCTAATCTTCAGGACGTGTGAGGGTTACTTAAGGAAACACCGGATATGACCGACGGACTGTGGTTGGCAAACTGTGCCAAACCAGTCAGAGGGGTCCCCGTACTAGCTTAACTACACCCACTATGCGAGGCATATGATGCTAAGCACCCCACTCTGGCCACAATCCCGTTCACCTCCGGCGTAGCACACACTGACTCCTTCCCCTGTGTCAGTGTAGTCACCCCCTGCCAGGCCCCTGCCACAAAAAACCCCTCGCGACTCCACGCTCCTCCACAGCATCCACCAGACGTCAGCTGCTCCTACCCACAGACATGGAGCGGAAACGCAAATATAGGCAACCCCACCCACGGCCCAAGCCCTTAATGTGCCCATCTCCAGATTGCTTAGCCTGGAGCTGCTGCCCTATAGTGCTAGTAGAGACCGAGGCCTTTCGCAACCTCATGGCGGCGGCCCGCCCTCGCGTATTCGGTCCCCAGCCGCCCACTACTTTTCCCGATGTGTCATCCCAAGCCCCTAGCACCGCCGTGAGACAACATCATCCGTGCCCTGACCAACCCGTTTAGGACAAGGTCCACCTGACCACGGACACTGGACGGTCTGCCGGCGAGGGCCACTATATATCGAGGCACATGGTTAAGCTTGGTGGAGGCTGGGACCGCGGTCTGACCTGGGGCTGCGCATGCTTACGCCGACGTCCGAGGATTGCGGGGCTACCTCGGTCCAAGTGTTGTCGGCCCTACTATGCCTCCTCCTCCCCACCCCTCCCCACCTCCTCCTCGTAACTACCATCCGTTGGGCACGGCCGCCATCAGTCGTAGCACTCAGCACAGCAGCAAGTGCCGTCGCTTAAGCGACGCAGCGGGTGGCTGAAACCTGCTGAGGCTAGCGGATAAAAGGCACACCAGCCCAAAGCTATTCAGGGCATTCCACATCAAAGTTGTTAACTTTGTCCGCCCCTGCCTCTGTTGTAATCCCCAAAAATACTCAGAAACTTTTACCATTAGGGATAATTTCAGGCTTCTTGCGCATCTGTTTACATTCCCTCACCCGGCATATACCTAAACGTATAAGACCTACTACACTGATCTTATACCAAAGGGTTCGTGTAAGTTGCTGTTGGGATAGCTAGATACAGGGCTTGATGGCGAAAAGTCTCGCTTGGCGAGCGGAGCGCCCAGCTCATGCAAGTCCAACAACATCTAGTTGGAACTGCAGCACCTGTAATTCTACTACTAGTCTCACTGCCCCAGACATGGTCCCTTATCAAACGGCTGGTGTCAGGAGCATATTTGCGTGTTGTGTCATGGGCTTCCGGTTAACTTTGTGCGGCCCTCCTGCTGGGTAATCCGCAAAAATGAACTGGCCAACTTTATCATGTACCTGATATATTAGAGCGCGTCTGGCTCACTCCTTGGGTTCCGTCTGCCACCCATTGGTTGAAGCCTGATCCTTCTAGGGAGTCGCCATGACCACTGCTAGCTGCTGCCGCTGCCTCTGCATGCCGTCCCGCTTAGTCTGTCAGGGTCAATTATTGGAATGTTTATAGAGCTATTCTATTCATTGCTGTCACTCTGTCTGGCCTGGCTGTTGCCAAGATATTTTGGCATATGGCGATTTATCTGGAGCCTCAGAGGGCTCGCCATGCAGTGCTCGCGTTTCCTGCATTTCGTGGTGTTTCCATACCTTTTCGAGGTTGCCCAGTGTGCGCGCCAGCTCCCGTGCAGACCTTGGTCCCCTTTGGAAAAATGCGCGAGGTCTCCCATGACTCAATGGGTTCGTTAGTCGGAGACAATCGACGTCATGCGGAAAAGTGCTGCGGAATAACGAGTGACTCGAGCAGTTTGGGTATGCACTGCATCTCATAATTATGTTATGGGGGGTTGATGATAATATTAGGGAACTAGAAGGAAATCTACCGTCAAAACAAACATGAAACCAGGGCAACTCATAGATCCGGTACTGTGACTGGGGTGTATACGCTGGATACGTTATGACCTGGCGCCTTCCTGCTAAAACTCTATTGTTGGAAATAGGGCATGAGCCTGGCGAGGTGGTCGGGGGGGTGTACAAGAGCCCCTCATGGCGACAGGCTCAACAGGACGACACTGCCTCACATGCACCCCCTCCTCCATCTGCCGGCGAATCTCATGGCACAAAGGCAGTTCGGCACACCAGAGGGAGAGGGAAGTGGGCCCTGCAACGTGGAATTAGGTGAAGCTCAAAGCACGAGAGTCTCCCAGAGACCATTCGGGCGTTTTTGGACCGGGTTAGGATCATGGGAGGGTTGGAATGGGGAGATTTCCTTTAAGACTTTGGGCAACCAGCATATACAAGGGGGCGGCAAAAATTGTGCGCTGTTAAGGAACAATGGTGGGCATGCCCAAGACTATCAGTGTCAGCAGTATGCCTATATAGACATCCAAAAATACTTGCGATTTTGGACAAGAGCTTTTTAACGATATATAGGCTATATGTTACAAATGAAGTACTTACCATTGGGGAAGCAGGGCACCCAATATAACGATTTAGCCATGCATATAGTACCAAGGACAAAGGGCTGCTTTCCAGAAGAGACGAGTGCGACCCGGGCTCGGGCTCTTTGGGGTCGGCGCTCGAGACCCGGACCTGGCAGATGGAAAAGAGATGGCCTCCTGGACCAATCATACCATGGCATCAGTGGCTAGGGCTAGGGCTGGCCAGCCATGCAATGCGATTCAGAGGGCCAGGCGTGGGGTTGGTTCCGATCCATCTCTATCCCAGACAATTATAAAGAAAGGGATTTGTGTCCATCTTACAAATTCTGGATGCAGGGTTTGTGTGAACAGATTACAATCTCTATTGAGTGTAATCATAAACATGCTGGAACGATCATCGGATGTCATCAGGGATTCTGGTCAAGGAATTCCAGGTCATTGGAATAAATAAGAGGAAATTGTGTATACTGTGCATCTTACAGATAGGACTTTTTTTGGAATTAACGATTTGACTTTAGCCATGAGCAATTTACAAGGTATACAGTCTTACAGCTAGCACTGCTCCCCCACTTGCCATGAAGATTGGTTACTTTCTAGTAGTGTTTTGTTGCTCTGTGCGGAACGATGTTATTGTCCAAGAATCTTGTTGCTCCTTTATATGGGAAGAAACTGAGCACTCCACAACTGGATTACGTTGGGACAATGTACATACCAAGTTATGCACGTGGCCCCGATCCAGACTCGGCACGGAGCACGTGCCGCCATTCACTCTCTAGATCAGTGCGTCGAGATCCTTCATGGGTCCGCTTCCTGGACAGAGTTCACCTAGCATGCGCATGTAAGTGCTCCGGGCTTGCGACACAATTTTAAACGTCTAAATGCGCACTCGACGCAGTCGCATTGCTGTCAGACTCTCCCTCCTGTCGTGCCATGACAGCTCAGCGCCAATATTGCACCACATCCGCATCGTGTGGTCGGACCAATCCCTCTTGATACAAGGCTGTCCAGCTGGCGAATCCCGGAACATTTCCAAACATTGCCGCGACGAAGAGCGTATCCGAGGGACTATCAGTAATAAGCCCCAAATGTATGTACATGTGCAAATACCTTAACAGTGGGGCAATATTTCACACCTGGCCCCTCGCGATCCGTGCGGTGGAGTCGGGTCTTCCGGCAATTCACCTAAGGCCAGTTTCTCCGACGATCCACAGTGGGCGCTGCTGCATGAAGATCAGTCAGAACGCATGGAGTCACGGCCAGGGCGAGTGAAGGTCAGCACTGGTCCAGCGACACGTTGTTTTTTTAAGATGTGGCGTAATTCTCGAATCCGTCGGGGTTATGCGTTCGGCCACGCCCCTTCGATTCGTTCGCATGCATATCGCCTGCCCCATGCGCCACAATCCGACGCTTGTGCCCAAAACCCGGAGCAAATCAGGGAAAAATCGGCACAAATCGGTAATATCGGTGACACGTCGGGAAACAGAATCGGCCCTTAAGTTAAATGAACCCCCATTGTCGTTTCTCACATCTAATTTTTAACTTTATAATGGCTCAAATAAACAAAAACGACTATCAACAAGAAAACTAAACTCTAGTTTAAACCGCTTGGTTTTAGTAAGAGACACAGATTTTCTGGACCACACAATGTAATGTTCCCCTGCTTATCTTCCTCTAGAGAATTTACCATCAAAATAAGTATGGATGGCTAGATTCGTGCCCAGGTAAATCACAGAGGGTGGAACTCATGGCGACAATCTACTCAACAATGGCCATGGATAACCAGGAATCCTACCCAGATCCAGGCGCAGTGACGTGTGATCACTGATTGGGTCATGACTGTGATTCGGTCATGGCTGTAGTGACCGCCGATTCCTCCTTTCATCCCACTGTGTCTGGTGACTCTGGGATTCTGCCGGCGTTCCCGCTTCACCTCAGGATGACTGCCTTCAATTAGAGATTTAGCCTCTCAAACCCATATCTGAGAGCTGATAAAAATGAATAATAAAAGTCAGGAGGACGTTTGTGTCTGAAATCCAGTGATTGAGCCGAGTCTCTTCCTGTTCGAGGATGTTCCCGATCAGTGAGGATTCGACATGGTTTAATAAGGTACTGGCAGCTTCAAAAGACTTCAAAAGCCCCGGCAGTCAGCAGTCAGCGGGGAGCTCGGGGTGCCGCTGAACTCTGGTTGACCCCGTTCACATCCTCGGAATCAGCGCTTCTCTCCACCGCCTGCTGAATTACAATGTTACTCCGGAAAAATGCTTCAATCTCACCAACTTTGGTTGTCATGGCAACAGAGCTGTGAATCGTAGAATCAAGTGTATTTCTCTGCCCAAATCTCTTCTCTACCTGGCACCCCATTTCCACAGACACCCATCATACAGACATCACCCAAGAGACAACTCAACCATCAGCCAATGGAAAAGCATGATGATCATCCAAGGGTCATCTCATCAGTGATCCAAGAGACATAGCACCTGATGTATGAGGGGTATTGTACCCATCATATAGGAGATATCTCAGAGACATCACAACTAGCATAAGAGAGGAATCATACAAGACCTATCATTAGAGATCATAAGAGACATCCAATCTTCTATCATCTAAAGGAGATATTACAAGTTAAAATAGAGAAAAACTAACCCACATTATCTGAGGGAACTATCAGTCAGGGGGTATCACATCTTCCATATAGGGTTGTATCATCTGAGGGACATCACAACTATCATACAGGAGAGATCATATCCAGTAGTGGATTATCATATAGACAGTTTAGGCGGTAGCCCTTCTAGAGGGCCCGTGGCCACCCAAAACGCCCACTCAGTAGGAATTTCACCCGTGAAATTCACATACATCTGTTCCTACTCTCATTTCACATGTACAAAAGAGCCATTTCAGGACCTTTGAAGGTCCTCCAAAGCTACTGAAACTGTAGATTGAGAGCAGGCAGAAGCGAAGAATCCTCCATTCCCCAAGAAGCTGATTCTAGTACCAGATGTAGAAAATTACTTCCATACTTGTAGGGGCTATAATATTCATATAGCCGAGGACCCATGGTAGTCTTAATCTGAACCTGATCAGATCTATTATATAGGAGACGTCACCTCTAACATCTGAGAGACCTCTCAACTATCACTGAGGAGAAATGACATCCTTCTTTAAGGCGACATCACACCTATCATCTAAGACGTTTCAAGGGTCGGGCCCAGGGCTGCTGGGGGGTCCATATAAGGCTGTACATAAGAAATCCATAGGGGGTGAGGGGGCCTTTATATAAAATAACCATGAAAGGGCTGACTGGTATAATGGAGTAGGGAATTTTAGGGAACAGGAGACTGTTTTAGTTCCTGAATTTTTAATGCTGCCACGTGAAATCACTGCAAAGTGGCCTACTGAGGCTCTGTCACCCGGGGGCCTACTGATACCTGGGGCCGACCCTGATCTAAGAAACATTATAACTATCACAGAATAGACTTTACACCACCTAAAATGGAAAATAGGTTGGAGAACAGTGATAAGATGCTGATACGTTGAAGATTTTCATCAGGGCAGTGGGTTATGGCTTTTGTATGAGGAAATCCTACAAGTGCCCTCAAAATATTTACACAATTTCAATTCTAAAATGTCTAAATGGGGAAAATATGGAGGAAACTTAATGTTTATGTTTACAAATTCCAGAAACCTTGTAAGCAAAACAGTGAACTTAGAGGTCCTACTGCTGCGGGAACGCATTGATGTAGTTGGTGTGGTTGAGACACGGCTAGACTCATCACAGGTTGGAGCTATCAATCTACAGATTATTTGGTTTTTTTTTTTAAGAAGGTGGTTTTCTGTATGTCTTTATAGTATAAGAGACACATAAATGAGGATGAAAGAGATAAAAGTGGTTATGGAATGAGAATTGTTGAAACTTCATGGGTAGAATTTCAAAACTAGATGTAATCTGTATACTGACAGAATTACCAAATTTTTGGAGACAGTAATGGCAAATTTGGACATTTCCTAAAGAAATCCACACCAAAAATTGATGGGGTAGCTCTATTTAAGTGCCATGTGGTAGATGGTTGGTGGGTGGCTATATTTAATATAATATTTAATATATTTACAAATATTTTTCAGACTATAAGGCGCCCCGTATTATAAGGAGCACCATCAATAAATGCCTGCTAAAAGGTCTAGGTTCATATATAAAGTGCACCGGATTATATGGATGAATGACCAGCAGGTGGCAGACCTGTGCACAGTTCAAGGCAGCTGTTGTCTGTAAGTACGGTTCACATATAAGGCGCACTGGACTATAAGGCGCATCTTTGATTTCTGAGAAAATCAAAGGATCTTTTTGTGCACCTTATAGTCTGAAAAATACGGTAATATTACCAGGTTTGTAAATATGCAACCTGTAAAACCTTGGGCTTTCTGTGAAACCTCGGCAACATTAACCACAATAACATTATAATGCTACTAAGGGTTGCCTTACTAAATAGTGTCATCTTATAGGTAACAAGTATAAATGACTAAAATTGAGCTCCCATGGATAACACTTACAGTACTTTAAAATGAAAAATGAATGACAAAAATAATAGAAATCGGGCGGCACAGCAGTAGTCTTTGGAAATAAAAAAAAACACTTAAAGGGGTTGTCCGAGTTTAAAAAAAAATATATATGTGGCCGGGAGCGGGGTTACTAAAACAATAAAGCTGTACTTACCTCCCGGTGCCCTCCCGTATCCAGCGCTGCTGTCGCTCCGGTCCGGGGGCCATGTAAACAAACATGGCCGCCGAAGCAGCGCTGGATTCAGCTTCCGGCCGGATGCGACAACCTTCCGGTCCCCATACACAATGCTGTGTATAGGGACGGATAGGCGTACCCGGCCATGGCCTTGTAATACTGTGAGGAAGGGCAAACCAAGTCAGGAGTGTGTGTCTCATATTTTAGAATTGTAATTTATGTGAGATATAATTTTGTTGTTTTTATTCCTGTAGATGTTGTGTTTTGTTTGTATATTGCGGACGTGACACTTTAAGTTCCCTTTCGGATAATAAAGTTATTTATTTATTATTTATATGCTCTAAATGTGTTTGCTTATGTGATGTGTATATGCTGTATGTCTATGTACATGATGCATGGGTATATATGGTAGTGAATGTATGTGTGTATATATGGAATGTATATACTGCATGTATATTTTTAAGTGGTAAGTGGGGCCCCATTCAGAAATCGGCTATGGGGTCCTGCCTTTCCTAGTTACGCCAATGAGAACAAGGTCCTGTCCACGCTCGTTAGGGTCAGAAGGGCTATGAGAGAAGTGTGAAGGCCGTCATATAGAGAAGGGATCCCTCTAAGGTAGACTCAGTATTTGCGTGTTAACGGATGCATAGAGACTGCAAACAGGCTGCAAAGGGTTTTCCTCCAGGTACACACAAGGCAGGAACTTGGAGAGTACCTGAGAATTGGTCCAGTGGTTGGAGGGATGGTCAGTAGGAGCCAGATTGGCTCTGCTGCTTAGGTAGCAAGGTGGCATTCTCTTTTGAATTAGCACAGACTCCCTCCAGCCAAAGGGGAAGCTAACTGGAGCTAACTTTAGTAATGACTAGAGATGAGCGAGCACTAAAATGCTCGGGTACTCGTTATTCGAGACGAACTTTTCCCGATGCTTCGAGTGCTCGTCTCGAATAACGAGCCCCATTGAAGTCAATGGGAGACTCGAGCATTTTTCAAGGGGACCAAGGCTCTGCGCAGGGAAGCAACCAGAAATCAAATATATAGAACGCTACTGTAGGCTTCAAGAAGCTATTTGTATTCTCCTATGGCTATTTTCTAGCCAAGTATCAAAGGAAGCACACTACTATGCCAGATGAGATGACACTGAGTTATTGCCTAATAGAAATCCAACCCCTACTGAATTTTCCCACTTCAGCCTTTGCTATGGATATGTGCGCCACTAAGCGCAGAACACAGCGGTCGCAAGTCTCACTACAAATTGCTCAGAATTGGCAAGTACATGCACTGCAGAAACTACAGCCACCAGCAGATCAACCAGAAATCAAATATATAGAACGCTACTGTAGGCTTCAAGAAGCTGTTTGTATTCTCCTATGGCTATTTTCTAGCCAAGTATCAAAGGAAGCACACTACTATGCCAGATGAGATGACACTGAGTTATTGCCTAATAGAAATCCAACCCCTACTGAATTTTCCCACTTCGGTCTTTGCTATGGATATGTGTGCCACTAAGCGCAGAACACAGCGGTCGCAAGTCTCACTACAAATTGCTCAGAATTGGCAAGTACATGCACTGCAGAAACTACAGCCACCAGCAGATCAACCAGAAATCAAATATATAGAAACGCTACTGTAGGCTTCAAGAAGCTGTTTGTATTCTCCTATGGCTATTTTCTAGCCAAGTACAAAGGAAGCACACTACTATGCCAGATGAGATGACACTGAGTTAGTGCCTAATAGAAATCCAACCCCTACTGAATTTTCCCACTTCAGCCTTTGCTATGGATATGTGCGCCACTAAGCGCAGAACACAGCGGTCGCAAGTCTCACTACAAATTGCTCAGAATTGGCAAGTACATGCACTGCAGAAACTACAGCCACCAGCAGATCAACCAGAAATCAAATATATAGAACGCTACTGTAGGCTTCAAGAAGCTGTTTGTATTCTCCTATGGCTATTTTCTAGCCAAGTATCAAAGGAAGCACACTACTATGCCAGATGAGATGACACTGAGTTATTGCCTAATAGAAATCCAACCCCTACTGAATTTTCCCACTTCGGTCTTTGCTATGGATATGTGTGCCACTAAGAGCTAAACACAACGGTAGCAAGTCCCCCTGCTAATTCCTCACAAAATGGTAAAAGATGCAAATTAAAATAAAAAAAGTAGAACGTTATTGTATCCCTAAGAAGGGCTGTTGGGTTCTTTGAGAATCACTCCTGCCTAACAGTAAGCTAATAGAACACCCTAACGCTTTCCCTGACCAGCAGCAGCTCTCTCCCTAGCGGCATCCAGAGACAGAATGATCCGAGCAGCGCGGCCAGCGGCTAGTCTATCCCAGGGTCACCTGATCTGGCCAGCCAACCACTGCTATCGACGTGTAAGGGTACCACGTCATGCTGGGTGGAGTGCAGAGTCTCCTGGCTTGTGATTGGCTCTGTTTCTGGCCGCCAAAAAGCAAAACGGCGGGAGCTGCCATTTTCTCGAGCGGGCGAAGTATTCGTCAGGTAAAGAGCAGTTTCGAGTACCCTAATGCTCGACCGAGCATCAAGCTCGGACGAGCATGTTCGCTCATCTCTAAAGTTTAACAAATTTGGTTAATGATATCATATACCATTGGGTCCTGTCACATGTGGCCAGTGACACAATCTTGATGATTTGGGATCTCTCTGTCTCTACCTTGGATTGGAAGTAAAGCAACTGAGATGCAAGTGATGTGCAGATTTTCAGGTTTGCTTCAAGGCATTGAACAAAAATATCCCCTATGAAACCAATTTCATCGTTTTTGCCTTAACCCTTACAAGACAAGGCCACTTTTACCTTTTTTCAAATATTTTTTTATTTTTCCATTTACATCAGCGGAGGGCTTGTTTTTTTGTTTTATGTTTTTTTGCAAATCGAAGTGTACTGTTGTAATCTGCTGGTGTCTATTTGGGTGCCTATAATATTTTGATCAGATTTTACACTTCTTGGGTAGAGATGAGTGGACCCGATGGTCGGGTTCAGATCTGGCGTTCAGGTTTAAGTGGGAAGGGGGGCCCCATGCAGTAGCCTGCTAGGGGGCCCTGTTTCTCCTAGTTATGCCACTGGTTTTGGGACATCGTCCATCTGTTCTGTGAAGTGTTGCCCATCAAACTTGCTGCATATGATTGAATCTGAACAGAAAGGTTATCCATGGATACTTTCCAATTCTTCCGGCTGCTTCCGCCTTCCATCACATTAATAAACACAATTGTCCCAGTGTCATTTGAAGCCATGGAAACCCCATGCCATCACTTTACCTCCATCAGGTACCTTCTTCCTGTAGAATTCACTTTGGATGGAGTGGAAATTGTGAGTTTATATTTCTTCATGGAATTTACTCTAATAGGTGAAGGAGTTATAAGACAATGGTCCATGTCACCCATTAAATAACCATAGAGATAATGGGGGAGATGTATCAGAAGTGTCTAAGAGCAGAACTGATCAGAGTTTAGCTTTCATTTTTCCACAGCTGTTTGTAAAATTTAAGCTAAGCTCTTATCGGCTTCTATGAGCAACTAGAACAGTTTAAAGCTACATTCACACAAGTGTGTGGGGGATGTATATATGGCCACAAGCTTGCGGCTGTACATAAGTCCCACATAGAGGGCAATAGGCGTACAGAGCGATACGGTGCTACACACTTGCGGCATCGTACCGCTCGTACACGCAGGGTCCCCTGAACAGAAACAATCGTGGGGGCCTGGAGCAAGTTCTCTAATAGCTCTAAACCAACCCTAATCACACCTTCTCACTATTCCTACAGTCCCAGGCAGCCTAAGATGGGTGTCTGTGTTATTTTAAAGACTGTCTGAGACTGCAGTTTGCCATGTCTGGCAAACTCTGTTCCTGGTAATCAGCCTGAGTGCCCACAGGGAGGTCTCTGAGTGCCACCCCTGGCACCTGTGCCATAGGTTCTCCACCACTGGTATACAGTGATTGCTGGGGGCTGTATACAATGATTGCTGGGTGCTATATATAGTTGTTAATGTGGGCTACATATAGTTATTGCTGGGGGCTGTATATAGTGATTGCTGGGGGGCTGTATATAGTGATTACTGGGGGCTATATATAGTTATTGCTGGGGGCTGTATATAGTGATTACTGGGGTGGGGTCTCTATACAGTGATTTCTGGGGTCTGTATATATTTATTACTGGGGGCAGTATATAGTGATTACTGGGGACTGTATACAGTGATTTCTAGGGGCTCTATATATAGTGATTACTGCGGGCTGTATATAGTGATTACTGGGGGGCTGTATATAGTGATTACAGGGAGCTGTATATAGTGGTTGCTGGGGGGGCTGTATATAATTACTGGGGGCTGAACATAGTGATTACTGGGAGCTGTGTATAGTGGTTGCCATGGGAGCTGTATATAGTTATTGCTGGGGGGCTGTATATATTAATTGCTGGGGGCTGTATACAGTGATTACTGGGGGCTGTATATAGTGATTACTGGGGCTGTATATAGTGATTGCTGGGGAAATTGTATATAGTGATTACTGGGGTCTGTATACAGTGATAACTGGGGTCTGTATACAGTGATTACTGGGGGCTGTATACAGTGATTGCTGGGGAGGCTGTATGTACTCATTGCTGGGAGCTGTATATAGTGAATGCTGGGGGGCTGTATATAGTGATTACTGGGGAGCTGTATATAGTGATTTCTGGGGGGCTGCATATAGTGATTACTTAGGGGCTGTATATAGTGATTGCTGTGGATTGTATATAGTGATCACTGGGGGGGCTGTATATAATGATTGCTGGGGGGTTGTATTTAGCGATTACTGAGGGCTGTATATAGTTATTGCTGGGGGCTGTATATGGTGTTTACTGGGGGCTGTATATAGTTATTGCAGGGGGGCTTTTATAGTGATTACTGGGGGCTTTATATAGTGATTTCTGGGGAAACTGTATATAGTGATTACTGGGGGCTGTATACAGTGATTACTAGGGTCTGTATATAGTAATTACTGGGGTCTGTATACAGTGATTGCTGGGGAAGCTGTATAAAGTGATTGCTGTGGGCTGTATATAGTGAATGCTGGGGGCTGTATATAGAGATTGCTGGGGAGCTGTATATAGTGATTTCTGGGGGGCTGTATATAGTGATTACTGGGGGCTGTATATAGTGATTGCTGGGGGGTTGTATATAGTGATTACTGGGGGGGCTGTATACAGTGATTGCTGGGGTCTTGTATATAGTGATCATTGGGGGGTGTATATAGTTATTGTTGGGGGGCTGTATATAGTGATTACTTGCTCTACCCTGTCTAGACTACATTCAGTGGGGGCCCCAGCAGATCTTGCGCCCAGGGACCCCTACCAGCTTAATCCGACCCTGCGTACACGGGGTAAAGATAGAACATGTCCTATATTTCCGCATGTGCATGTACGTGCGTCATGGCTCTTTATGGAGAGGGGAGGGGTGAGGGTATGCCCGCCATACGTCCATGTGAATGTAGCCTTACCTTAGACACTTCTGATAAATTTACCCCAACTGCCCCATTTCATAAATATAAACATTGGGGCACATTTACTAAGTTCCTTGCAGAGTCTGACAGGAATGTGTTACATGTGTCTGACTGTCTCTGTCACTGACACGGTCTGTGGCAGTCCCTTTCAGAGACTATCTGTTTCTGACAGTCTCTTTCAGTGACTGTCTCGGGCACTCTCATTCCAGTGACTGTCTATCTGGGGCAATCTCACTCCAGTGACTGTCTGTCTCAGGCAATCTCATAACAGTGACTGTCTGTCTCAGGCACTCTCTTTCCAGTGACTGTCGGTCTCGGGCATTCTCATTCCAGTGACTGTCGATCTCGGGCACTCTCATTACAGTGACTGTCGGTCTTGGGCACTCCCATTACAGTGACTGTCTGTCACGGGCATTCTCATTCCAGTGACTGTCGGTCTCGGCACTCTCATCCAGTGACTGTCGGTCTCGGGCACTCTCATAACAGTGACTGTCTATTTGGTGCAATCTCATTCCAGTGACTGTCTGTCTCGGAACTCTCTTTCCAGTGACTGTCGGTCTCAGGCATTCTCATTCCAGTGACTGTCGGTCTCGGGCATTCTCATTCCAGTGACTGTCGGTCTCGGGCATTCTCATTCCAGTGACTGTCGGTCTCGGGCACTCTCATTACAGTGACTGTCACTGTCTACGACTGTCACTTTGTCTATTGAGAGATGTATCAGAAGTGTTTGAGAGCAGAACTGCTGTAGTTGCCCATGGCAACCAATCAGAGCTCAATCGGGCCCTTAGTAAATGACCCCCATTGGCTTCTGTATATGGTTGGAAAAAATTGGATTTTAGAAAGCGCGGGGTGAAAATTTTGGCTCAAAGCGTGGTCTAAGACATTCCCTGTAGGGGGGTTACATATAAGGCCACAGTATGGAGGCTTATACTATGTGTGGGGGCTATTAAGGTCCATATTACACTATGCTTGCGGTTGGGGCAATGGGCATGGTTTAGAAAAAAGGGGAGTGACTTTTTACTCTCGCCCAAAAGTTGTGAGGTTTGCAGTAGTGTATGCCTCATGTATGACTATAAACTTCATTCTGACCTCCAGTTAGTATCTTTTCATCTGATATTTTATCTATTATCTATATTATTTTTATATTACCTATTTATCTATCTTATGTCTTTCTGTCACATCACTATCTAGCTGAAATCTATCTCTTATCGTGCGGTATCTTGGGGGTATATCAGACTATAACTATCCTGGCAGATGAGTATAAGATCAGACGTCACACGTCACCGCTCTCATTATTATGCATCCATAGAGCGGCTGTCACGGGAGTCGCAGCACAATGAGACCGTCTTCTCAATTCGCTTGTCCCTGAAGGGCCAACAAAAGTTTAACAAGCCGTGTGAAGAGCGGATTTTCCCCACCGCAGGCGGCAGATTTGTGTAGCTTCCCTCTGGATCAGAGCCAGTGTCCCCGGAGAATGCCGAGAACACTGGATAGAGCGGAGCAAGAGAGTCTGGGCACTAATGAGGTGGCCCCGGGCTCGGTGCAGTGCGGGCGGCTGGCTGCGGGCCCCGGCTCTTCTTCCAGAGTAATGCAGCTTTATTTAGAGATTTACACAGAATGAAGAGCTGCTGACATGAATCCAAGTCTAGAGCTGCTATTGCAGGTCCTCACATAAAGGCGGGTGCTACATTATACACATACATAATTACATAAATGTTATACTGTATACAGGATCTCTAATCACATACAGTACAGACCAAAAGTTTGCATGCACCTTCTCATTTATTGATTTTCATGACTATAAAAATTGTAGAGTCACACTGAAGGCATCAAAACTATGAATTAACACATATGGAATTATATACTTATACTTTTATAACACAAAAGTGTGAAACAACTGAAAATATGTCTTATGTTCTAGGTCCTTTTGCTGTGATTACTGCTTTGCACACTCTTGGCATTCTCTTGATGAGCTTCAAGAGGTAGTCACCTGAAATGGTCTTTCAACAGTCTTGAAGGAGTTCCCAGAGATGCACTTGTTGGCCCTTTTGCCTTCAGTCTGCGGGGCAGCTCACCCTGAACCATCTCGATTGGGTTCAGGTCTGGTGACTGTGGAGGCCAGGTCATCTAGTGTAACACCCCATCACTCTCCTTCTTGGTCATATAGCCCTACACTGCCTGGAGGTGTGTTTCAGGTCCTTGTCCTGTTCAAAAATAAATAATGGTCCAACAAGATGTTGTGGTAGCCATTCTATGAGACCTGCTACTCTCGGGTTCATGAATATTCCTGCCTTTTGGTCCATGAGTGCTGCTGTCCTGGGTCTATTAGTCCGACTGCCTTGGGTTCCATGTGTCCTTCTGAGATACCTAGGGGTTCACAATTTATCATCTGGAATTATTTTTTGACTCCACCATGAGTGCAGCTGCCATTAATCATGCTGCCTTGGGGTCCATTAGTTGTGCGGCCTTGAGGTCCATGAGTCCTGCTGTCTTGGGGTCCATGTGTCCCGCTGCCTTTGGGTCCATGAGTTCTGCTGCACTGGGGTACATTAGTCGTGCTGCCTTGGGGTCCATGAGTACTGCAGCCTTGGGTTCTACAAGTCTTGCTACTCTGGGGTCTACGAGTCCTGCTGCCTTGAAGTTCATGAGTGCCACTGCACTGGGGTCCATGAGTCCTGCTGCCTTGGGTCCATGAGTCCTGCTACCTTGGAGTTCATAAGTCCTGGTGCCTTGTGGTCAATTCCTCCTGCTGCCTTGGGTTCTATGAGTCCTGCTGCCTTGGGTCCATGAGTCCTGCTGCTTCAGGGTCCATGATGCCTGGTACCTTTGGGTCCTGAGTACTGCTGCACTGGGATCCATTACATGTGGTTCGTGTGTGCTGCTGCCCTGGGGTCTATGACTCCTGCTTCCCTGGGGCACATGTATCCTGCTACCTTAGATACCATTAGTCTTCCATGAGTCCTTCTACATAAGGTACGATGAGTCCTGCTACCTTGGTTCCATGGGTCCTTCTGAGATTCCTAGGGTTTCACAATTTATCATCTGGGATTATTTTATGACTCCATGAGACAGAAAGCCCCAAAATCTTCTGCTGAAACCTTCTGATAAGTGAACATCACCAACCACACCTATCTCTGTTTCCTGTGCTAATATCCACTCTACATGGAAGCATCTGGATTATAGTGGCCCCTCAGATGCTCACAGACTAAACTCCTTAATAATGTGGGGCCTCCACTGTGCCCATCATTGAGGTGTAAACCCTCTTCTCAATAAATTCTTGAGACAGAGTTTTGGTAACATTTATTACTTCAGACTTTATAGGTTGGGTCCCCGGTGGTCTATCTGTGGACCCTAGTCTGGCTCGGAGCTATTCTCACTACCGTGGCGGTGGATATTAGAGACTTTCATTTGGACAGTGGATGGAAAACCTGACCAGTAAGCGGCAGAATTTTCTAATGCAAGTGGTGTCAAATAATCATGTCCGCCAGCAGCCGCCGACCCTCGTGCCTCCCCAGGTACCCAGGTGCTAAATGAGATTTTTTTGTGTAGAGGTAATGGACTTCCTGAAAGGATGTCCAGTGAGACCCACGCGATAGCGCAATCATTACCGACATCTGTAATAGGAAAGTCTGGACCGTACCCAGATGTCCTCCCCCATGAATAATAATGAAGCCCAGAAAAGTGTTAACCCTATCAGTCTTCCTATCTATCCATACATCTATTCATCTATGCTGAGAGTGGGGTAAATTGGCTGTTTGGGACAGAGGAACATATTGTGGGAACATGTCATGTACAAGGGGTGATAGTGGTAACCCCACAAGTAAAACTGACAAATTGATGGAGAAAAAGTACCCTAGGCCACTATCAGTAGAAGGCAGAGATACCACTGGGTTGGGGTCAATCTAAAGGAACATTTTGAACTCTTGCTAACACAAGTCTGGTATAGGAAGTGGTTCACTGTCCCATTGGTGAGGGTTCTTGCAAGGCTGTTGTGACCACAAATTATTATTAAATTATTATAACCATGGCTCCATTGCTCTTTAACACCTTCATAGCTGCCTTGACCTCTGATCCTTCCACATGTTTGATAACACTGATTCTTTTTATGACTGATTATCACTGATTCGGTCTTGAATGTGGTCAACCATGATGTATTCATGGCTGCAATGGCAACCTATTGAGTCATGATTGTGATCATCAGTGATTCGGTCATGGCTGATGTAACCACTGAGAGATTCATTGCTGTGTTCGCCGGTGATTCAGTCTGGACTATAGTGACCACTAATAGTGTCATGGCTGTGGTTATAATTGATAAAATAAGGATCATAGTGATTCCCCTGTGATTCGGTTATAACTGTAGTGATCACTGATTGGGTCATGACTGTGGTTCGGTGATTTGGTCATGGCTGTAGTGATCACTGATGGGTTATGGCTGTGACAACGATGATACGATCCCTGCTATAGCATCCATTTATTGGGTCATGGGTTTGGTTATCAGTGATTTGGTCTAGGCCAGGGGTCAGGAACCTTTTTGGCTGAGAGAGCCATGAACGCCACATATTTTAAAACGTTATTCCGTAAGAGCCGTAGCATATGCACATGCTCCCCAGTAGATAGGTAGTCCCAGTGTCATGGGTGCCCCTGCGATCTAGGTCTCGAATGTCAGGTACACCCGTTTTACTCCCTGTGGCTATGCCCCTTTCCGAGCTCACTCAACCCACCACTCTCCAGCTCCCATCCCGGGAGACCGGAGGTTACCAGATAGGTAGCCATAGCACATGTCCCCCAGTATATAGGTAGCCACAGCTGTCTGAGAGCCAGATGCAGCCAACAAAAGAGCCATATCTGGCTCCCGAGCCATAGGTTCCCTACCCCTGGTCTAGGCTGTAGTGATCACTGATTTGGTCATGACTGTAATCACCAATGATTCAGTCGTGGCTGTAGTGATCTTTGATAGGGTTACAGCTGTGGTCGTGAATGTGGTCAACCATGATTTGTTCATGGCTGTAGTGGTGACCTATTGGGTCATGATCTTGGTCACCAGTGATTGGATCATGGCTGATGCGGCAACTGTTGCTGTTGTCAATGGTGATTCAGTCTGGACTAAAGGGGCCACAGGTTGTGTCATGCCTGCGGTCATCAATGATTCAGTCAAGGCTGTAGTTATCACTGAGTGGGTGGTGACTGTGGTTGCCATTGATTTGGCCATGGATGAAGTTACTATGATTGGGTTATGGCTGTGGTTATCAGTTATTCAGCCATGGCTGTAGTGATCACTGATTGGGTTTTGACTGTGGTTCCTAGTGATTCGGTCATGGCTGTAGTGATCACTGATTGGGTTTTGACTGTGGTTCCTAGTGATTCGGTCATGGCTGTAGTGATCACTGATTGGGTCATGACTGTGGTTGTAAGTTATTCTGTCATGGCTGTAGTGATCACTGATCACTGATCGTCACTTAAGATATAGAAGCCCTCTACACTAATATAGCCCACATGGATGGGATACGGGCAGTGGCACATTTCTTGAATGCCAACACTAGGGGGAACCGTATGCATGACTCCTTTTTATTGGACCTCCTCGAATTTGTCCTGAAACAAAACTACTTTGTCTTTGATCACATTTATTATAGACAGATATCGGGGACGGCGATGGGGGCTAGATGTGCACCCTCCTACGCCAACCTCTTTCTGGGTTGGTGGGAGGAGTTGCATGTCTATCCCTCATCGCCCTTCCAGCAATATGTCATAGGTTGGCATCGATTTATCGATGACATACTTTTTTTCTGGACTGGACCATTGGATAAATGCCAGCAATTTATTGAACATCTCAATGTGAACCCTTGGCATATCTGTCTTACTTCCCATCTTTCTCTTGTTTCAGCAGACTTCTTGGACCTGAGGATGCGTGTTGATAATGGAAGAATCATCACTACTTTGTTCCGTAAACAAACGGCTACTACCAGCTTACTCCATTATGGAAGCTTCCACCCACAACATATCCATGATGGCATACCGATTGGCCAATTTTTACGCATTAGACGCAACTGCACGAATAAACAGGATTTCCAGGAACACTCCAGTGATTTAACCACTAGACTGAAAAATAGAGGATACCCGAAGAAAGTAATTTCACATGCATACCAGAGAGCGCGGGATGCCAACCGTTCGAGCCTACTTGAGCCTACTTGGTGATTTGGTCATGGCTGTAGTGATCACTGATTGGTTCATGACTGTGGTCCGGTGATTCGGTTATAACTGTAGTGATCACTGATTGGGTCATGACTGTGGTTCCCCGTGATTCAGTTATAACTGTAGTGATCACTGATTGGTTCATAACTGTGGTTCGGTGATTCGGTCATGGCTGTAGTGATCACTGATTGGATCATGACTGTAATCACCAATGATTCAGTCGTGGCTGTAGTGATCTTTGATAGGGTTACAGCTGTGGTTGTGAATGTGGTCAACCATGATTTGTTCATGGCTGTAGTGGTGACCTATTGGGTCATGATGTTGGTCACCAGTGATTAGATCATGGCTGATGCGACAACTGATTACTGATTACAACGGTTTATTGCTATTGTCAATGGTGATTCAGCCTGGACTAAAGGGGCCACAGATTGTGTCATGCCTGTGGTCATCAATGATTCAGTCAAGGCTGTAGTTATCACTGAGTGGGTGGTGACTGTGGTTGCCATTGATTTGGCCATGGATGAAGTTACTATGATTGGGTTATGGCTGTAGTTATCAGTTATTCAGCCATGGCTGTAGTGATCACTGATTATGTCATGAGTGTGGTTACCATTGATTTGTCCATGGCTGAAATCACCATGTTTGGGTTATGGCTGTGGTTATCAGTTATTCAGCCATGGCTGTAGTGATCACTGATTGGGTCATGACTGTGGTTCCCAGTGATTCGGTCATGGCTGTAGTGATAACTGATTGGGTCATGACTGTGATTCGGTCATGGCTGTAGTGATCACTGGTTGGGTCATGACTGTGATTTGGTCATGGCTGTAGTGATCACTGATTGGGTCATGACTGTGATTCGGTCATGGCTGTAGTGCGTGTAACACATTAGTGTCCCCTGATCCCGTGTAACACATTAGTGTCTCCGGATCCCGTGTCACACATTAGTGTCCCCTGATCCCGTGTAACACATTAGTGTCCCCTGATCCCGTGTAACACATTAGTGTCCCCTGATCCCGTGTAACACCTTAGTGTCCCCTGATCCCGTGTAACACATTAGTGTCTCCTGATCCCATGTAACACATTAGTGTCCCCTCATCCCGTGTAACACATTAGTGTCCCCTCATCCCGTTTAACACATTAGTGTCCCTTGATCCCGTGTAACACATTAGTGTCCCCTGATCCCATATAACACATTAGTGTCCCCTCATCCCGTGTAACACATTAGTGTCCCTTTATCCCGTGTAACACAGTAGTGTCCCCTGATCCCGTGTAACACATTAGTGTCCCCTGATCCCGTGTAACACATTAGTTTCTCCTTGATCCCGTGTAACACATTAGTGTCCCCTGATCCCGTGTAACACATTAATATCCCTTGTACAGCAATGAGAAATACAACATACCACACATATAATGAGGAGCCTATATTCTTTTTTATTCTGTCCATGGTAAGGGGGCCATGAATCGGCTTTATTTTTCTTAAATAGATAATTATGTGTGGAATCTGAAGTGTTGTGTGCGTCTTAGGTGGCAAGAGAAGGTAGTAAGGGGGGTATGGGGTGCAATATTTAACAGCATGTCTAGGTGCAGGCTGTATGAAACATGTGGCATTGGGGTACAGGCCAGAATCAGATCCCCTAAATATAGAGGATCCCCACACTCATCTCCTGCTTTCCTTATAGAGGATCCCCACAATCAACTCCAAATATCATACAGACGAAACTGGTCAGAAATGATTATTAGCGCATGACTAGGATGTTCAGCTAAATCTTTACCTTATCCCAATTTCTTGGTTCTGTCCAAAGCTTGCCATTGCAGCTTTGTCCTGTTGAAAAGGCTACAATGCTGGAATACGTGGACCTTCACAAATGTAATACTAATACCACTTTATTAGGTACACCTGTCCAACTGCTCGTTAACACTTCATTTCTAATCAGCCAATCACATGGCGGCAACTCGGTACATTTAGGCATGTAGACATGGTCAAGACAATCTCCTGCAGTTCAAACCGAGCATCAGTATGGGGAAGAAAGGTGATTTGATTGCATTTGAACGTGGCATGGTTGTTGGTGCCAGAAAGGCTGGTCTGAAACTGCTGATCTACTGGGATTTGCACGCACAACCATCTCTAGGGTTTACAGAGAATGGTCCGAAAAAGAAAAAACATCCGGCAGTTCTGTGGGCGGAAATGCCTTGTTGATGCCAGAGGTCAGATAAAACCTATCCGTCTAACTGCTACTATTATCTCCTAGCAGCAACTTGTAAAACTCTGTGTACTTAGAATTCCACAAAAAATATTTAATATCACTGTTTTCTAGTCATTTTCATGACTTCTGAGATTACTAAAGCTAGGTTTTCCTTTGTCTCAGGGGTGATGGTACAACACTAAATCACATAATGTAGCCTAATCACATAATTGTCCTAACTTGACAACCCCACTGTGAATACGTGTGCACAATGCATCTAATATGTAAGGTGCATTGTCTGCATGTAAATTGTGGGTGCTAGTATAGGGCAGGTTTGGAATTTTTGTGGCCCCAAGAAAAATATCTATCAGGTGTCCCTCATAATGCAGAGAGTAAGGAGTTTATTTCTCTCTGCTCTACCATGGCATTGCATCCTGATGAAATAATTGTTCCTTCCCCCATTTGTTTTTAGACTTACAGGAGTTCCGTTATGGGTAAATCCTCCACTCAGTATTCTGCCCTCGAACTTGTGTCAAATTGGTGAATGACATGTGAGCTATTAAAAATGTATTACCTCTCAGTAAGATTACTAAAAGTGGGGGAAAAAAACAAAACAAAGGCAAACAAGAGGACGGCGCCTCGTGTAATACTGTGAGGAGAAGGAGAAAGAGGTACGTATGGTATCCAATGGAACCACGCGGAAAATAGGGGGGGTATGTAGGAAGTGCCCCCCCCCCTTCCCCTAGAGCTCACCTTATTATAAAGTTAATGCGCTTTTAAAGTATCTGTAAGCTGCCCTTCAGCGTGCTGGTGTTAACCTAAGTTAAACCAGTGATCTAATAGACAGAAGGGGTGGTTTAGAAAACCAAAAGAGGGCTGGAACGGCGCTATTCGGACAAGGGTCTTCAAGAGGGTTAAAATGCTTTATTCCATAGTAGTAGCGTTTCGGGTTAATCAGCCCGTCTTCAAGTACAATTGGATAAAATCTAAATATTTACAAAAACCAAATTCAGAATAACAGATAATGACATATAGATGGGGATTAGACCAATGTATAAAAAATTATTATATATATATATAGCATATATGTATATAAAAGTCGCCATAAGTTAACGGTATATGCAAATATGAGATCCCAACATGACTGCTCTATGGATGAATTTACGATCACTCCTATTGAACATATTGACCCTTCCTGCCACCAAAGATTCAATAAATTGAGACAGAGAGAAATGTTCTGGATTTTTAAACTCAAAACTCTAATACCAAATGGCTTGAATGAGTGTTTGGAAGACCCTCGATAATGTTTTTGCTACTTAGGCCATTCAAATTACTTAAAAATACTTATATTAGCAACCCGAGGTCTAATACCCACTCCATCTCAGATCTTACATTATTAAACATAGTCACTGCTGACCATCTCCTTTTTTTTCTCTTTATTAAACATAGTCACTGCTGACCATCTCCTTTTTTTTTTTTTTTTAAACATATTCCTGCTGACCATTTTCTTTTTTTTTTTTTTTTTTAAACATTCACTGCTGACCCTTTTTTTTTTTTTTTTTTTTTTTTTTTTGCCACTTCCGGTTCACATGACCCGAGGTTTCCGCCCAGATTGTGCTTATATGAGCGCTGAGGGGAATGCTGGCTTTATTGGTTTGGCGGATTAAGCTGCTGCTGAAAATCACCTCCTGTAAGTAAAACTCTTATACCTACATTCTACCCAGCGCGTTAAGTGAGCGTCACCACTATACTTTTGCTAAATGTTATGATGTACTCCATTCACTAGACTACAGGCTACAATTAAGCACTAAAATACTAGGATTACTATCCAGCTTTTTGACGTTACCTATATGATAGAGGTTATGTATATACCTTAATTTTACCAATTTATTAATCTACTAACTCTTTTTAATGTTTTTCATGTATTTATTTATCTGTATTTTTATATTTATTTATTTTGTTTTTTGTAATCTCATATTTGTATATACCGTTAACTTATGGTGACTTTTATACACATATACTCTATATTTATATATATATATATATATATATATATATATATATATATATATATATAAATAATAATTTATTTTTGTAAATATTTAGATTTTATCCAATTGTACTTGAAGAAGGGCTGATTAGCCCGAAACGCGTCTACTATGGAATAAAGCATTTTAACCCTCTTGAAGACCCTTGTCCGAATAGCGCCGTTCCAGCCCTCTTTTGGTTTTCTAAACCACCGCTTCTGTCTATTGGATCACTGGTTTAACTTAGGTTAAACACCAGCACGCTGAAGGGCAGCTTACGGATACTTTAAAAGCGCATTAACTTTATAATAAGGTGAGCACACCTCTAGGGGGGGTCACTTCCTACATACCCCCCCTATTTTCTGCGTGGTTCCATTGGATACCATACGTATCTCTTTCTCCTCATCCTCAAAGTATCACACGAGGCGCCGTCCTCTTGTTTGCCTTTGTTTTGTTTTTTTCTCCTACTTTTAGTACATTTAGGCATGTAGACATGGTCAAGACAATCTCCTGCAGTTCAAACCGAGCATCAGTATGGGGAAGAAAGGTGATTTGAGTGCCTTTGAACGTAGCATGGTTGATGGTGCCAGAAGGGCTGGTCTGAGTATTTCAGAAACTGATGATCTACTGGGATTTTCACGCACAACCATCTCTAGGGTTTACAGAGAATGGTCCGAAAAAGAAAAACATCCAGTGAGCTGCAGTTCTGTGGACGGAAATGCCTTGTTGATGCCAGAGGTCAGAGGAGAATGGGCAGACTGGTTCGAGCTGATAGAAAGGCAACAGTGACTCAAATCGCCACCCGTTACAACCAAGGTAGGCAGAAGAGCATCTCTGAACGCACAGTACGTCGAACTTTGAGGCAGATGGGCTACAGCAGCAGAAGACCACACCGGGTGCCACTCCTTTCAGTTAAGAACAGGAAACTGAGGCTACAATTTGCACAAGCTCATCGAAATTGGACAGTAGAAGATTAGATAAACTATGCCTGGTCTGATGAGTCTCAATTTCTGCTGCGACATTCAGATGGTAGGGTCAGAATTTGGCGTCAACAACATGAAAGCATGGATCCCCCTGCTTGTCATCAACGGTCAGTGCGGGTGTGGGGCTATGGGTGGGGAATAGTTTCTTGGCATCTTTGGGCCCCATTGGTACAATTGAGGCTCCGTTGCAACTGCCACAGGCCTACTGAGTATGTTTGCTGACCCTGTCCACCCGTTGACACAAATGACTAACCATATTGATGGATACTTTCAGCGGATAATGCGCCATGTCATAAAGTGGAATCATCTCGAATGGTTTTCTTGAACATGACCAATGAGTTCACTGACTCAAATGGCCTACACAGTACCAGATCTCAATCCAATAGAGCATGTAGTGGATGTTGTGGAACGGGAGATTCGCATCATGGATGTAGCCACAAAATCGCGGCAACGCGTGATGCCTCATGTCAATATGGACCAAACTATGAGGATGTTTCAGCACCTTGTTGAATCTATGCCAGAAAGAATTGAGGCAGTTCTGAGGCAAAATGGGGTCCAACCCGTACTAGCATGGTGTACCAATAAGTGGCCCGGCGAGTGTACAAGCTGCACATTTTTTGCCCTTAAAGTCAAATGGTGAAGATGCAACAAACGTAAATAGTCAAAAAGTCAATTCTCCAAAAAAATGTACAGCCACACTGAGGAACTTGCTTTCTTAAATGTAGGCCTCATATAACAGGAATCCAATATTTTAGGTATTTTCTGCTATAACATCCATGTTTTCATAGTAGTGTTTGTAGACTATAATTTTTTTAACTTAGCGATTGGCATTTGTAACTTAACGTTATAATGTAACTTGATTAGTAGCTTTTCTTTATACGTCAATCACACCTGTAAATTGCATCTTTTCACATGAAGTCACACAAAGAAACAGTTAGCAAAATACCTCCAATAAAACCTGCGATTCACTTTATCAGTTCATATGAGCGTTTCTTAGATGGATTGACAATGTTTTCTGAAAAAAGAAATTACACACTCCCCTATGTGATGAGGGACGAATCATCTCAAGAGTATCTGCAGTTTCCCCAACATTTACGCCAATGTAATAGTAACTGGCAACATTATATCATTTATATCACAAATAGGAATTTTAATAATCATCTCCTGCCACAATTGATTTGCTCGGGTTGGATTCAACAGAATAGTACAATATTTCAATTTGCACAGATCGTTTAGATGTTTAACTTCTTGCGTTATATTGACAAAAAAATAAGATACAGGACTAAAAAAAAAGAAAGACAATATTTCTCAACTTACCATGGTTAATAATCTCAATTCTGAAATATATTACTTTTCGACAATCAATTACTTGATGGAAATCAGAGCGGGCACGTAAAAAATGTCACAGTAACTACAAACATAAAGAGAATTTGGGGCATAAAGGAAAAAAGTTGAACTTTATCACCAGAACTGTTGAAGAGTGTAAGAGTAGGCCTGCCATGGGGTGATATGGTAGGAAGAAGTTCAACCTTGACACTGTCCGTGCGTGTTTACTCTGGCTTACTGAATTTACCTGCATGCTAACCCAATGATAACAAAAGGTTTGTAACCACAAAAGAGTGATACGCACCTCAGACCCAGCTAGCCAAATGGAGCTGACTCAGCGCAAAAAACGTGGACAGAGCAAGGTTGTGGACCACAGAGATGGGAGCACCATAACAAAAAAAAAACAATCCTCGTCACCTCGTTCTTGTAACGGTCCAATTCGTATTGGAGCCATTACAAATCCATTGTCAAAAAAACGGTACATTTTCTGTGCAGAGTAACCACTTCCTAATCACAATCCGAGACTTGCTAAGGGGGTCATGATCTTCACTCTTGTTGAGTTGAATTTGTGATGTGGCCACGTTGGGGCGGCGCTCTATGGGATACCTATAGTTTCGGGCTGGGGCATTGGAGATGGGGGATAGGTGGAAAGATCTCTGTTGAGACAGTGGGTTGAAAACGCCAAAAATGGCACACAAAGTGCGCACAGAAACTTCTGCTATTTTTTGGTTGAAGTCCAGAAGTATGGAATTGTTGTGGCAAAAAGGCGCAATTTTGAGACAATGTAAAATGTAAATTGGAGCACATCTGATAGGAGAAGATAAGGTGCTCTGGAGGCCAAAAAAAACCAAAAATGTCCGGCGACTATTTAAACATGCCCAAAAAGGGGCAAAATGTACAATTGCAACTACCCTATATCTTCAAAAAGACGGACAAAAACTGGGAAGGAAAGAAGAGGATAATGACCCCTGATCAAATTGCAAGCGCAGCTACTCGAAAGCGTCGATCTTATGTCGTGCTGCATATGAGGTGATGGCTACCATAAAGAAGACTTGCAGAAACGAGGCCAGAGGTGGCGTTTATTGCATTGTTAATGATAAACAATGAGGGTTAATAAATGTTAAGGTTCTTGTGTGGCACGTACCACTCCGTACATTGGGGAAAAGAGAGGAACTTCATATCTTGGTCCCAGTCACGGCGCCGGTGCCATGCATTCGATGTAGAGAGGGGGGCTCCTCCCATGGCCTAAGCGGTGGCCGCATGACTATGGCCCCAGTCTGGCCAATTATTGACGTGTCCAACGAAAATAGGCCTTTAACTGTTATCGCTCCGACAGCCCAGTTAAGACCTTCTCACCATTCTTAGGACAATAAAAGGGGGTGCCCAGTTCAGCAATAAATTTATTGTTTGTACATGAAAAAGCTTACAATTGTTCAAACTAGATTTCATAGCAATTGATTAAGTCGATGTTTAGGGCTCTGGCTTGCAGTCCTTCGCTCAGTAGAAAACTCACATTGTTTTATTTCCAAGGGACAGACATCTGGCCTGGCCACAGGTGCAACCCTGTTAATCACACAGATCTATTACTTTCTATGACACTAAAACAAGCACCATAGGTGCCATGGTCAATTTCTGTGCCTGGAAGTAAACTAGGAATTTTGAAGGAATACTGCAGTAGGATGTATCAGGAAACAGTGAAAAATTGTCATAGTCTACAAACAAGATACCAATAATTGTGGGCCTAAATGGGGAAATACCCCTTAATGCGAACCAATAGCTCATAATGCTCACAGTGATCATTCTGGAACTAGCATATAATTAAGGGATGTCATTCATATGACTACATTCGGTATCTAACAAGCTAGGAAAAGTGGACTTATCATCCAATAGGGACGAAAGTGTTGACACATAATGCTTGTGCACTTCTAGCGTTATGATAAGAAATGAGAATGGAAGCCACACGAAATGAAAAATAGATGGTAGGTGCCTGATTGGTGTCGGAGGGGGAGCAGTACAATAAAAGATATGTGATAGCAACTGTCAATGGGACTTGTTGTGGAGATAAAATCAAAAGAGAAGTAGTATTCAATATACGTATGCCAGTATGGTCTGAAGAACAACAAAAAACGATAGATAACACCATTAATGTCCATGGCAGCACCGTTCGAGTAGTTATTGCTTGTTATATGGCAGACCACAGTTGTCTAACTATGTAAGCAGCATTGAAGGAAAATTGTAGCGATTTTTCACAAGGCTTCGAAGTCAGAGTAGAAAGTGCTTTACTGTGATAAAGATTATTCGCAGAACAAGAAATTATCGTGTGGTAGGAAGTTTTCATGTGATTCTCCAATTGAGGGGTTTACATCGGACCTTTAATACAATGAAGAACTGATTGTTGATTTAGTTGAAGTGGATATATCATATTTACAATCTGCCTAAATTGTTATAAAACAGAAACTTATAGACGTATTGGCTGACTGCTTATATTCATCCATATTTGAACTCTTTTGTGCGGAGGCAAGCATAGAAACGGTGAAAATCCAACTAGCGGCTTGGGGAAGGGATTCAGAGGGATTTCGCTTTCCAATTGCCATGGCATTACAGGATGCAGTTGGCAAATTATCTTGAGACTGATATCAATGAGTGGATGATGCGTTTGCTACCTTTTTTGAGGCGTTCGTGCTTGGTTCATCCCGATTTGAACCAGTGATAACTGCGGAATCAATTCAAGTAACTACCACTTAACGATATTAGGGAATGTGAGACCAGGTTGGTACATCTGTTACAAGCCTACAAGAATCAAGTTTAAATCAAAACTTATTGCAAATTAGTTGCTAGTCAAATAGTATGGTTAATGCAGATGATGCTAATATGTTAGACTCCACATTAAAAAGGTCGTAGTGGAGTGGATGGGGGATATGCAGGCTAAGAGAGTCAAAAGTTCAAAAAATACTTTGTTACCCTTGCTACTCTTCAGTGTTAAATTTTTTCCAAATGTCTGATTATCCTCGTAAACTTTGCGTAGGTAGAAGGGAATTGCGTTTGTACAGCTCTAGGGATGGCAGTCTGTGGCAAGAATTACTGGTGGATCTTCCTGGATCATTGCTTTTTATAATGATCCAATCGAAACATATTCAACAATAAATACTGTGTTTGCAGGATCTTCAAGTACACCCAATTAAAAGAAGGAACCAGTTCACAGAAGAAACCATAGCATAGAACTTCAAATTACCTTTTATGCAAGTGCTGGAAATTAATTTAACACTGTTCACCATAGATAGTGTATATAGTAGACCAATAAGACATTCATATGTGTTCACCCTTGGTGCTGGGCAGCATTATGGCACTTAAAAGCTTGCAACTCAGTTTAATTTGAAAGGACCAACAAATGGATGTCTTTACTCGCATCATGTTCCCTATCAGTTGCTGGATTCCCAATCTCGTGGATCCTGTATGACTATCTGTGTATCACTGTACGTCAATGCATATAAGAATCTTCTGTAAGTCCATAATTATATAGGAATTGCAATCGGAACTCCTTTTTAATAATTCATTGAAGTAGATGCTCAACTCCTTCACTGCACAAAACTGATCACTGATTGGGTCATGACTGTGATTCGGTCATGGCTGTAGTGATCACTGGTTGGGTCATGACTGTGATTTGGTCATGGCTGTAGTGATCACTGATTGGGTCATGACTGTGATTCGGTCATGGCTGTATTTGGGGTAATACAGGTGATATATAGGCTGTACAGGTGATGTAGATGTATTATTGGTGACTTTGGGGTAATACATGTGATATATAGGCTGTACAGGTGATGTAGAGGTAATAGTGGTGACTTCTGTTCTGAATCTTGTGCGTTCCTGTAATGTTTCTGGTATATTGGTGTTCCGGTATCTTGTGGCTTCCTGGTTATGTTTCCTGGATCTTCGGTGTCCAATCTGGTTCCTGGTGTTTCCGTAGGTCCTGGTACTGTTCTGAGTCCTGGTATCTTCTTCCTCGGGTATCTTCTGGTTGGATTTCTGATATCATTCGTGGTCCTTGGTACTTTCCGGTATTCTGGTGTTCTACTACTTCTGGGCTACTGGTATGTTCCCCTGGTATCTCTGTCTGGTTCTCCTGGTCATTGTGGTCCTCGATTGTAGTCTGCGATGTTCACAGGTTCTTGTGTTCCTGGTGATCTTGGTCCTGTGCAAAGGTTTGCTAACTGGGTCCATTCTAGTGTGAAGTTCTGATCTAATGTTTAGTGTTCCATGCTTGTGGTTGCGATCCTCTGTTTACTGTATTAATCTCCAGGTTTAACCCCAAAAAAGTGTACTTACCCTGATGTTGCTCAGGTTGCGCATTCGCAGTGGTCTCTTTTAGCACTGTACCGCTGTATCTCTTTTGGTGCTGAAACAACAAATACAGATGTCAGAGTGAAGGTGGAACATTCCTCCCCATATGGAATATATAGAAAACTTATTTGGATGAATTAACTATTTGCTGCTTTTTTAGGCAGATTGGTCAGATTTTGAGAAATAAGTTTCCAAAATGTGGCCACACCTTTACCGATAAGCCAAATCTTCATATATTGTATAACTACTATATGTAACATCACCCCCCTCATTCATCATCTCATCCACCTCATTCACAATATTCACCCTATTCATCTCCTTTTCTGATAATGAGACAATTTCACGGCCTTCATTACATGAATAAATAAATGGACGACCAGCCGAAGATCTGAACCATTAAAGCAGAAAATACCAACATCAAAAAGATCAATAGATCAAGAGAAATGAATTCCTGATCAAAAAACGATGCACAGAAGCTGGAAAATCAATGATGAAATGTTTAACGGAGAGAAATGGTTTTCTCCAGGGAAGGAAATGCTCCTACTGGTGACAAACACATGAGGGATTAGACCATCTTGAGATCCATGGCCTAGTAAGTGGATTAACTAGGGATCCCATGCTAAGTCAGATGGAGACAAGTGAACTAAAACACATATTTAACCTGATGTCTGTGGTTCAGTCTTACATGAGGAAACAAAGTCAATGGGGCTCATTTACTAAGGGTCAGCAGACCGTGATTCCGCCGGGTTTCCAGAATATTTCCATTTTGCTCCGAATTTGAAAACGGAATTGTGTTGCAAGATCAGCACTCACATGCACCGGGAAGAAGAAGGTGAACTCCGGCGGATCTCAGCGCGGAAGCAACACATGCAGGAAATTGGACGCTCTACCATAGTGAATCGCCGCAGACCCGAATCCTTGTCGGACAACGGACCGTGGGATCGCGACAGGACCGGGTAAGTAAATCTGCCCCAATGGCTCCATAGTCTCTCATTGAGGGCACGACTTACAGGAACAGAAAATAGTCTCTAAACTGCGCATAATCTCCGATGAGTATAGGACAGCTTAGATTTTGACAGATCTTGTGACTAGTTTGTTGTCATCTTCCAAAAACGTAACCACTAGAATGGGAGCTGGTTCTGTGGCACCAGCGCTGGACATCTCCATTCACATAAGATGAACGAAACAGCCCCTGCCATAGCCTCATATTTCCAAATCAGTAACTCAATTATTTTGGTTAGCACTTGAGTTGGGTTAGTGCTTCAGCTTGAGTTGGTTGACCTCTTTTGAAAGACAAGGAGATGAGGAACGTGTCAGTCGGTCCTGATGGATTTCAGAATGATACTTGCTTGGACCTGGCAGTCTAAAATTTTTGGACCATAAAGTATCTCAGACCAAAAACCTTCCAGTCATCCATCACAACAACTCTAAGTAAGTTCATCATCCAAGCTGCTCAAAAATGATCTACCATCTTAGGGTGTACTCCTGACCAGCTAGGAAAGGTGCACCTAGACTGGAGAATGCCTTAGTTGCTAAAATCGTACTAAGGGGTTAATGGCCCTTTAATGTAAAGGGGCGTTGTGTGTGTGATTCTCCTCCCCCCTCCTTCCTGTTTCCTGTGCTTATAATGGGCTGGCACCCTGTGCTCTCCCTCTTTGGTCTGTGGCACCTGAAGCAGTCCCTCCTTCCCAATGATGGCGATTTGTTGAATTTCTACATCAAGATGTTTATATTTTGCTGTAACTAGTTTTATAACGTTTGTTTACATATTTATAATGTGAGAGTAAGGCTACATTCACACAAACGAATGGGGGACCTATATGCAGCCGGTATAGATAGAGCATATATACGTCCCCCATACACGGCAATGGGCGCACGGCACCATACGGGAGCGGTACGGTGCCGCATGTAGCCTAAAGCTGTGAGTGGTTTGCACCACCCAATATGTGTGTGCTATTTCGAAAACTTTTAAGAGTTGTAACTGATGGTGGGTTACCCAGAAAAGAGCCAGGTTAAGGGTCAACAAGGGGTAATAGTTTATGCATTTCACCAGCCTACTCCACCGATGTCGCTCCACCTCGTGTACCTGACTACAGGTGGCACCGCGACCCAGAAACTTGGAATTGCAGAGTTCCTCAGCGATCGCAATCAAAATTGTGCAAATATAATAACCCAATATTACCCCTTATAAAGCACAATCGCTCCATAAAGCGCCCCCTGCAGGACGCCGTGTTATTGGGAAGGCCTCTGTACCGAGAAGCACTTGACAAGCAAACGAACTTATGTTTTATGCGTTTCTAAGATGTCTGACAGAGTACAAAAGTTCATCTTTAATAGGGAGGCAACATGCAATGCTTACAGCTGTATTCTGACACAGAAGCCGGGCTCCGCCGCCTTTGAAGTGTCTTCTGATATTCCATTCTGCCTGAAGTTCCTCTGGATGTTTATGCAGCAGATGGGGTAAATTCCCAGGCTGCTCAGCTCTCTCTTGCACACCGCATCAGCCACTCTGACTCGCAGCCTCTTAAGTTGGTCAGATTCTTAAAAAGCAGCCGGGCCCCAGGGAAAGAGGCTGCTGGTGGTGGGGGGACGGATCCTTTATGATGCAGCCTAATTTCTCTTATTTAATCAGAGAATTTTATTTTATCTGTGTAAAATTATTCCTGATAAGTCTAAAGTGTGTAGAAGCCGTCTCAGAGAAGAAAAACGAGAAGTTTATGGGGGGCAGGAGGTGACGCATTTGCATCTGTTTGAAAACAAGTCACATGAAGTTTAAGCATCGCTGACTGCAAGTTGTGGAGCTTACAAAGGAGGCGATTAAAATATGAACTAAATGTGCAGCAAAACCTCTGGAGCCTGTGTCACCTCCGCCGAGGAACTAAATGCAGTTAAGAAGCCCAGAGGCGGGGGGGCCGAGGCTGCGCCCCAACACAAGGTCCTCAGTATAAAGGGGAAGTAGTTCTGTCATCTGTAATAAAGCACCACTATAGTACCTGGATATCGCCAGATTAGCCCCAAGTCACCAATAATACATCTACATCACCTGTACAGCCTATATATCACCTGTATTACCCCAAAGTCACCACTATTACCTCTACATCACCTGTACAGCCTATATACCAGCTGTATTACCCCAAAGTCACCAATAATATATCTTCATCACATGTAGCCATATATCACTGTTTACCCCTCCAACACCATATATCTACATCACTGTACGCCTATATAAGCGTATTACCCAAGTCACCAATATATTAACACCTGTACAGCCTATATCACCGTTACCCAAAGCACCAATACTACATCTTCCATATCCGTCCAAACACCAAAATAATCTTGTCACCTGTAAGCTATAGATCACCTGTTACCCCAAAGTCACACTATACCCTAACACCTGACGCTTATATCACTGTATTCCCAAAGTCACCAACAATACATTACATAACTGTAAGCCTGATGTACAGCATTACCCCAGTACTATTCCCTCTACACATACTGCATCACACTCATCGGCCACTTATTAGGTACACCTGTCCAACCTCGTTAACACTTTTCTAATCAGCCAATCACATGGCGGCAAAACAGCAGTCATTAGGCATGTAGACATGGTCAAGACAATCTCTTCAGTTCAAACCGAGCATCAGTATGGGGAAGAAAGATGTTGATTGAGCTTGAGCATTTGGGCTGGTTGTTGGTGAGAAGGGCTGGTTCTGAGTATTTCAGAAACTGCTGATCTACTGGGATTTTCACGACAACCATCTCTAGGGTTTACAGAGAATGGTCCGAAAAAAAAAATCCAGTGAGCGCAGTTCTGTGGGCGGAAAAGGCTTGTTGATGCCAGAGGTCAGAGGAGAATGGGCAGACTGGTTCGAGCTGATAGAAAGGCAACAGTGACTCAAATCGCCACCCGTTACAACCAAGGTAGGCAGAAGAGACATCTCTGAACGCACAGTACGTCGAACTTTGAGGCAGAAGGGCTAACAGCAGCAGAAGACACACCGGGTGCCACTCTTTCAGCTAAGAACAGGAAACTGAGGATACAATATTGCACAAGCTCATAGAAATTGGACAGTAGAAGATTGGAAAAACGTTGCTGGTCTGATGAGTCTCGATTTCTGCTGCGACATTCGGATGGTAGGGTCAGAATTTGGCGTCAACAACATGAAAGCATGGATCCATCCTGCCGTTATCAACGGTTCAGGCTGGTGGGGTGGTGTCATGGGTGTGGGAATATTTCTTGGCACTCTTTGGGCCCCTTGGTACCAATGAGCATCGTTACAACGCCACAGCCTACCTGAGTATTGTTGCTGACCATGTCCATCCCTTTATGACCACAATGTACCCGTAACATCTGATGGCTACTTCAGCAGGATAATGCGCAGTCATAAAGCTGGAATCATCTCAGACTGGTTTCTTGAACATGACAATGAGGTCACTGGACACAAATGGCCTCCACAGTCACCCGATCTCAATCCAATAGAGCAATTGGGAGTGGTGGAACGGGAGATTGCATCATGGATGTGCAGCCGACAAATCTGCGGCAACTGTGTGATGCATCATGTCAATATGGACCAAAATCTCTGTGCGGAGCTTCCAGCTCACTGTGTTATCTATGCCACAAAGAATTGAGGCAGTTCTGAAGGAAAAGGGGGTCCAACCGTTACTACATGGTGTCCTAATAAAGTGGGCCAGTGAGTTTATATCCACCTGATTACCCCAAAGTCACCACTAATACTCTACATCACTGTACAGCCTATATCACAGTATTACCAAAGGCAATATATTACTCTACATAACTGTACAGCTATTATCAACCTGTATTACCCCAAAGTCACCACTATTACCTCTACATCACCTGTACAGCCTATATATACTGTATTACCCCAAAGTCACCAATAATATATCTTCATCACCTGTACAGCCTATATATCACCTGTATTACCCCAAAGTCACCACTATTACCTCTACAAAATTGTAGAGCCCATAATCACCTGTATTACCCCAAAGGCACCACTATTACCTCTACATCACCTGTACAGCCTATATACACTATGTGATTACCCCAAAGTCACCAATAATATATTTCCATACCCGTACAGCTTTATATCACCGCTGTATTCCCCCATTCTTAGCTGAAAGAGTGGCACCCCCTGTGTGGGTCTTCTGCTTGCTGTACCATCTGCCTCAAAAGTTCGACGTACTGTGCGGTCTAGATGCTCTTCTGCCTACCTTGGTTGCCTTGTTGATGCCAGAGGTCAGAGGAGAATGGGCAGACTGGTTCGAGCTGATAGAAAGGCAACAGTGACTCAAATCGCCACCCATTACAACCACGGTAGGCAGAAGAGCATCTCTGAACGCACAGTACGTCGAACTTTGAGGCAGATGGGCTACAGCAGCAGAAGACCACACCGGGTGCCACTCCTTTCAGCTAAGAACAGGAAACTGAGGCTACAATTTGCACAAGCTCATCGAAATTGGACAGTAGAAGATTGGAAAAACGTTGCCTGGTCTGATGAGTCTCGATTTCTGCTGCGACATTCGGATGGTAGGGTCAGAATTTGGCGTCAACGCAGCACCTTCCTCTCTAGAAATGAAAGGTCGAGGGTGCATCTCATAATGAAATGTCCAGCAGCAGCAGCACACCATCAATAATGAGAAGGTCCAGTATTTGCGCCCACCATCATACTAATGTTAAGGTCCCAGCAGCAGTCACCCCTCATAATCGAAATGTCCAGCCTGCCCCTCATGTCCTAAATGTCGGAAAGCGTTCCTCCCTCAATACTGCTCAAGCCTGCCTATGTATGAGTAGTTACCAGGCTGGCAATGGCTGCACTGTTAGCCGTGCTAGTGTCCTCTGCCCCACACTATCAGGAACCGGAGAGAAGAAAATTTAGGGACGAGGAGAGTCAGTGGTGGTGGTGGTGCTTAAGCTTGAAGCGTAGTGGTAAGTATGCAGTTATTATTTATATACTCGATTATAAGCCAATGGGGCCTTTTTTCAGCCACACACAAAAACTCAGTTATACCTGAGTATATTACAGGCTGGCTTGTACTTCAGAACACCCGACTAAACAGATGACCCCTAGTTCAAACGCGACTCTGAGGTGTTGGTAAATTATGAAACTTTAGCCTGGCTTAAAATGCAAGCGTAACAGTTCTGACAAGGTTCGTATGTCTGCATATTCAGCTTTTCTTTGATAACCTGGTTTATTCGATGACTAACCCAAATTAATAAATCCAATTGTCACCAGAGACACAAAAACATTCGTGGTCGGGATACAAAATGACAAGTTACATTACTCCGACTAATACAAATTACAACTCTTAGAACCAAACCCTATAGAACCTATCCTGTACGATCCCGAGGGGACTGCCTGTATCGTTATATTATGGCGCTTATATGGGTGCAACTCTAATAGACGTACAAGAGGCATAATGTGCCATACAGGGTAGAACCTGGAAATGAAAATGATCATTTTTCATAGTATTACAGGGGTCCTCAAAGATTCTGTTATTGCTATTTTTATTTTCTTTTTGGCATTCACCCAAATGGTATTTCCAGGTCCAAGTGGATAAAGAGGTGTGACAGTGCTGCTGCTATTGTCCATTGTGGACCAACGGGGGGCTATCAACATGTGGGGCCAGCATGCAGGCCATATCACCAGCACATACAGCATGTTAATAACACGGCTTCACACTATCATTCCCCAGAATGTTAGAACGTTTCTGTCTCTCTAAAAGTTGGCGGGTTAGGACAAATATCAGTCAGTAGGCATCACATTCAGGCTACTCCGGGTTACATACTAGTGTGCCACAAGCCGTCAGAGTTCCCGCGCTGTGAAGTCTGTTAGGTCTACTCCCAAGAAAGGGCTTGCAATCATTGATATAGAGATAGATGCTCTGAACTCCACTGCCCAAGGGGACCCAAGAGGGCACTGCAGGAAAACTCTGAATTTTCAATGTCCATCCTGCGGAGGTGCGTCATAAAAAATATATAGAAAATAAGAAATCAGTGATAACGTTATTTGTATTTACCAGCCACACGACATTTTTATTCATGTGAAAAGTACCAATTTAATACAAATATAATATCTTATATATGTTAAATGAGGGTTATCCTTTTCCACATGAAACATAACAATTACTTAAAGGAAAATCTACCATCACTATTCAAAGACACGCAGGGACACTTTATTCATGATGCAGGCAATGTTGAATGTTGCTCCAGGCAATGTGATATGGCTGTGTTGCAGAAGCCCTTTCATACGTGTAGATGGAAGTGGTCCGTAAGCGTGTAGACAGCTAGTAACTAGAGCACGAGGGGTTGCTTTGTAATGTCCCCCAGTGCCATCTTTGAAAAGTTTCAAAAGAAGGAGGCATGGAGGCCATTAGATCATATGAAAGGAATCTACCATAACAATAACCAGGACACTTAATCTAGTACATCCTGGCATGTGACTGTGGTGATCATTTTTAAATTGTTACTTTGTTATCCTTCTCCTAAAATCAACTTTTAAAAATTATGTGAATGACCAGGAGGGTTCCTGAGGGTGTTATCAAAGCCTCAATCTGACTGAAGATTCACAGGCTGTATATCGTGTAGAAGAATTCCCGCCTTGTGCCGAAACTTCCTTTGCTGCAATGAAGATTAATAGAGCCAGGAGGGCGGTGAAAAGCTGTGTAGGAGCAGGGAGAGTGTAAGACACGTTGTAACAGCCTGTGAAGTTTCAGCATCATTTTTAAAGATTGATTTAAGAGAAGACAAGGGAGGCAGGTAAACACATTGTAAAGTTACCACAGTCACAGGTTGGATCTCATGAGTTGTTTTCTGGTGTATCATTCTGGAATTGATGGGTGATTTCTTGAATATGATGAATTCAGGGACTTTCAGTAATTGGTTATACTCGGACTAATGACGACTACATAAAATTTGGTGGGTATGATTGTAGAGGGGGATTAGCGACAGAACAGGGATTCTTACATTCTCTTTCAACAGTAAGGGCTTCAACCATACTGTCAACACCCAAATAGGTCAGAATGACCACGTGTTGGTGTGAATCCAGTAGAGTAAATAAAGATAGGTAGTTCCATTTCACTTCTCTTAGCACTCAGCTGTTCTTAGAAACGAGGGCATGGGACCACTCTTGAGGACGCATTAGGGGTGTAAGCATTGATGAAGGTATTAACCTTTTTAATTGTGCTTTTTTCTGGCGTTTTCAATACCACCATGGGTGTTCTAGTGCATTTTAAAGGAAAGAGGTCCCTCATACACGTTAAAAGACATCTTGGACAGGATGAAGGGATTGTAAACCAACACGCTGACATTTGTGTTCGTGTGTCCCCTCTGGCAGCAAAATGTCTCTTCTTTAGCTTCTTATGACCTGGTTTCACCATAAAAGGCTTTTTAAGATTAAACAAATGAGCCAGGGGGGCTCCAGGCTCCACAGGTGTTAATAGAGATGGAGCACCTCAGGTTAATTTGCATAAGTTTGTAACTTTTTTTTTAAAAAGGGAACGTCAAATCTGCCTGCTGCGGGGGGCGACGCAAGAAGTCAGTTTAGAATCCATTGCATCATCAACACATATCCAGATATGGCGGGGCAAGGCTGATGGAGGACTCGTAACTATGTTAAGGTTCCCTCACTTCTACATGTGACGTCATCGACGCATCCTAGGGAAAATGCTGTTGAATTGCAAGTTATACGGCTGGGGGTGAGCCCAGACGGCAAACGGAACATATGCCGTTACCCTACAGCTGACTTTTGGAGGATGACCTAAGATGGCCACCAAACGCAATGTGCTCAGGGATTACTTGGAGGGCGTGCAGAGCGGTGCCCAGAATGCTTTCCTGATCTGGGGCGGGAAGTGTTCTTTACGATGGGACAAGGCTAGAAATAAGGTCTCATACTTTCCCATATAAGAAAATCTAGTACTATAAACCTACATTATAGTCTCGGGCCAAGGGCGACACAAGGTTCAAGTGGAACATCATGCGCGGATGGCTCTTGGCCGGGCAGAGGCCGAAAACATTAGCCATCCAGTCTACAGTAATCAGAAACTTGAAGATAGGCATTCGTCCGCCAAAAAGCTGCTGCCGAAACCAATGTGCGGTTGAATCGGAAGAATAGCGCCCTAAAAACGGTTTACGTGGCTGGGGGCTGTATACCATTTAAATCTCATCCTATGAATCGAAGTTTTTCCATAGATGTGTTCCATGCCAATTTAAAACCCTGGAAATCCCGAGTCTATCGAAAGAACATGGATATGACAATTCCCAGGGAAAGCTATAGAAAACCTCAGATCATCAAAACAACTGGTACATTACATGTATTTATATGATCCATTTGAAGTCGGCTAGTCAATAAGTCCACTTACTGCCCATGTAGACCCACGGTGTTGGTTGTGACCTGAGCATTATTCGGAATAATGTCCTGACCTCCCCGGGGAATTCTCCTCGGGGATGTTCTCATTGACCCACTTCTGGTTGCCTGTCAGTAACCGCTGGAAATAATAGACGGGAAACATGAGATGCTGATTAATTCAGAATACAGCAAGAACATTCCAGACTAGTCTTACAAATGAAGATGAAAGTGCCCCCAAATGTCCACTGTTATTGTGATATCGAGAGAACGTCGAGTAGTGGTCTTTACCTTCACTCTCATCGTGGAGGGAGAACCTTAACAAATAAATCCTGTTTATGTCCTACAAAAGAATGATGAACAACATGCTGAATCTACAGTACAGGAAGGACACCATGTGATCTATGGAGTCGTGGGGTGTTATACGGGAAAAAGGGTCATTCATGTAAGACTTTTGTTCCTTTTCCAACAATGGCAGCCGATTCTTCACATTATGTAGGCACAGTGCGTAACTAGGGAGAGGCAGGGCCCATATAGACTTCTGAATGGGGGCCCCAACTACCCCTTAAAAAAATACATATTTCTATGTCATCAAAATGTGAGTACGTAGAACAGTGTACACAGTACATATATAGAGCATTAATGCAGTAATATCACCATTTACATGTGTGACGATAAAGTATATAGGACATCAAGAACATCTTATAATACACTCAACGGCAACTGTATTACGTACACCTGTCCAAACGCTCGTAACATTAATCTTCAATCGCCAATCACATGGCGGCACCTCAGTGCAATTTGTAGGCATGTAGACATGGTCAAGACACATTCTCTGCAGTTCAAAACGAGAATCAGTATAGGGGAAGAAAAGGTGATTTGATGCCTTTGAACGGGCATGGTTGTTGGTGCCAGAAGGAGCTGGTCTGGAATTCAGAAACTGTGATCTACTGGGATTTTCAGCACAACCATCTCTAGGGTTACCAGGAGATGGTCGAAAAGAAAAAACCTGCCAGTGAGCGGAAGTTTCTGTGGCGGGAACTGCTTGTTGATGCCAAGCCGAGACGTCAGAGGAAGAAGTGAGCAGACTGGTTGAGCTGATAGAAAGGCAACAGTCACTCAAATCGCCACACGTTTAACAACCAGGTATGGCAGAAGAGCATCTATGACCGCACAGTACGTCGACTTTGAGGCAGATGGCTAACCAGCAGCAGAAGAACCACACACGGGGGTGCATCCTTTCAGCTAAGAAACAGGAAAATGAGGTACATTTGCAGGAAGCTATCGAAATTGGACACAGTGAGAAAGATTGAAGAGGAAAAAGTTTGCCTCGTGTATGATAGGTCTCGATTCTGCTGCGACATCGGATGGTTAGGGTACAGAATTTGGCCGTTCAACAAGATACGCATGGACCATCTGCTGTATAAACGGTTTCAGGCTCGGGTGGTGGTGGTGTGGGTTTTCATTCGGGGGGAATATTTCTGGCACCTTTGGGGCCCTTGGTACCAGATTGAGAGATAGTTTGCAACACCACGAGCACTTACCTACGAGTATTGTTGTGACCATGTCATCCACTTTTGACCAACTGTACCCACACATCTGATGGTACTTTTCAGCAGGAGATTGCAGCCATGTGTGGTGTGGGGAATATTTTCTTGGCACTCTTTGGGCCCCTTAGTACCAACTGAGCATCGTTGCAACGCCACAGCCTACCTGAGTATTGTTGCTGACCATGTCCATCCCTTTATGACCACAATGTACCCAACATCTGATGGCTACTTTCAGCAGGATAATGCGCCATGTCATAAAGCTGGAATCATCTCAGACTGGTTTCTTGAACATGACAATGAGGTCACTGGACACAAATGGCCTCCACAGTCACCAGATCTCAATCCAATAGAGCATCTTTGGGATGTGGTGGAACGGGAGATTCGCATCATGGATGTGCAGCCGACAAATCTGCGGCAACTGTGTGATGCCATCATGTCAATATGGACCAAAATCTCTGAGGAGCTTCCAGCACCTTGTTGAATCTATGCCACGAAGAATTGAGGCAGTT